>JAOSBO010198333.1:0-63295 GCA_027563915.1 Erythroxylum rotundifolium | reverse complement strand
CTATTCATAGAACGTAAATCACATTACATAAACGACATGCATGTATATATAAAAGGAATACCTCATAATATATTATTGACAAGTCATAATGTTAATACATGAATCACAAATATCCATTGGCTTAGGGCACACTACCAACAAAATCTACACCATGGTGCACCTTTGGTGGCTAAAACAGTCCTTTGGCATGGTCGCTAGGCACCTTCGGTGGGAAAATCAGCACCTTGCTGCAACTTCAATGGCCGAAACAGCCCCTTAGCATGGTCGCTGGGCACCTTCGATGGAAAAATTAGCACCTTGGTGCATGTTCGGTGGAAAAATCAATGCCTTGGTGTACCTTATGTGGCCGAAATGGTCCCTTAGCACGGTCGCTAGGCACCTTCGGTAGGAAAATCAGCACCTTGGTACACCCTTAGTGGCCGAAACAATCCCTTGGCTCGGTCCGTAGGCACCTTCGGTGGGAATAATAGCCTGTTAGGCACCTTCAGTGGGAAAATCAGCACCTTGGTGTACTTTCGGTGGCCGAAACAAACCCTTGGCACGGTCAATAAGCAACTTTGGTTGGAAAAATAGCCCGTTGGGCACCTTCGGTGTGAAAATCAGTACCTTGGTGCACCTTTGGTGGCCAAAACAGCCCCTTGGCTCGGTCGCTAGGCACCTTCGGTGGGAAAAATAGCCTATTGGGCACCTTTGGAGAGAAAATAAGCACCTTGGTGCACCTTTGTTGGCCGAAACAGTCCCTTGTGGGTAGGCAATTTTGGTGGGAAAAATAGCCCGTTAGGAGCCTTAGGTGGGAAAGTGAGCACCTTGGTGAATCTTTGGTGTCTGAAAAAGTCCCTTGGCACGGTCGCTAGAAATCGTCGGTGGGAAAAATAGCCCGTTGGGCACTTTCAGTGAGAAAATTAGCACCATTATGCACCTTTGATGGCCGAAACAGTCCCTTCGCACTATCAGTAGGCACCTTCAATGGGAAAAATAGCCAGTTGGGCACCTTCGGTGGGGAAATTAGCACCTTCGTGAACCCTTGACTGCCGAAGAAGTCCCTTGACATGGTCGATAGGCAACTTTGGTGGGAAAAATAGCACGTTGAGCCCATTCGTTGGGAAAATCTGCACCTTGGTGCACCTTCGATGTATGAAATAGTATCTTCGCACGATCGATAGGCACTTTCGATGGTAAAAATAGCCAGTTAGGCACCTTCGATGGGAAAATCAGCACCTTAGTGCACCTTCAGTGGTAAAAACTATCCCTTCGCAAGGCCGGTAGGCACATTCTGTGGGAAAAATAGCCCTTTAGGCACCTTCATTGGGAAAATTAGCACGTGGGTGCACCTTCGATGGCCGAAGCAGTCCGTTGGCACCATCGGTAGGCACCTTAGGTGGGAAAAATAGCCCATTGGGCACCTTCAGTTAGAAAATCAGCACCTTGGTGCACCTTTGGTGGACAAAACAGTTTCTTGGCACGATCGCTAGGGACCTTCTTGGGGACGAATAGCCCGATGGGCAGCTTTGGTGGGAAAAACAGCACCTTGGTGCATCTTCAATGGTAGAAACAGTCCCTTGACTTAGTCAGTAAGCACCTTTGGTGGGAAAAAATCCCGTTGGGCATCTTCATTGGGAAAATCAGCACCTTGATGCACCTTCGAAGGCCGAAATAGTCCCTTTCCTTGGTCGATAGGCACCTTTCGTAGGAAAAATAGTCCGTTGGGCACCTTCGGTCGAAAAATCAGCACCTTTGTGCACCTTCAGTGACTCAAACAGGCCCTTGGCACGGTCGTTAGGCACCTTCGGTGGGAAAATCAGCACCTTCGGTGGCTGAAAGAGCCCCTTGGCACGATCGTTGGACACTTTTGGTCAAAAAATAAGCACCTTTGTGCACCTTCGGTGGCAAAACAACCCATTGGCATAGTTGCTAGGTACTTTCGGTGGAAAAAATAGCTCGTTGGGAAGCTTTTGTGGGAAAATCAGCACCTTGATGTACCTTTGGTGGCCGAAATGGTCCCTTGGCACAGACGCTAGGCATCTTTGGTGGAAAAATAGCCCGTTGGGCAACTTCAGTGGGGAAATCAGCATCTTGGTGCACTTTTAGTGGCAGAAACAATCCCTTGACTCAGTAGGTAGGCACCTTCGGTGGGAATAATTGCCAGTTGGGCACCTTCGGTGGGAAAATTAGCACCTTGGTGCACCTTCGATGGCCAAAACAGTCCCTTGGCTAGGTCTATGGGAAGCTTCAAGGGAAAAATAGCCCGTTGGTCACCTACAGTTGGAAAATCAGCACCTTTGTGCACCTTCAATGGCTGAAACAGTCCCTTGGTGGGAACGGTAGGCACTTTCGGCGGGAAAAATAGCTAGGTCGGCACCTTTGGTGGGAAAATTAGCACCTTGGTGCACCTTTGGTGGCCAAAACAGTCACTTAACAAAGTCAGTAGGCACCTTTGGCAGAAAAAATAGCCCGTTGGGCACCTTTGTTGGGAAAATCTACACCTTCGGTGGCCAAAATAATCCCTTTGCACGGTCACTAGGCACCTTTTGTGGGAAAAATAGCCCGTTAGGCACCTTCGGCGGGAACATGAGCAACTTTGTTCACCTTTGGCGATTGAAACAGTCCCTTCGCATGGTCTGTAGGCACCTTCAGTGGGAAAATCAGCACCTTGGTTGACCTTTTTGGCTGAAATAATCACTTGGCACGGTTGCTAGGCACCTTGGGGGGAAAAATAGCCCGTTGGGCACCTTCGGTGGGAAAATCAGCACTTGGTGCACCTTCGATGGCCGAAACAGCTCTTTGGCACAGAGGGTAGGCAATTTCGGTGTTGAAAATAGCCCGTTTGACACCTTCGGTGGGAAAATGAGCACCTTCGTGCATCTTCGGTGGTCAAAACAGTCCCTTGGTACGGTCGCTAGGCACCTTCGATGGGGACGAATAGCCCGATGGGCACCTTCGGTGGGAAAATCAGCACCTTGGTGCATCTTCCGTGGCAGAAATAGTCCCTTGACTCAGTCAGTAAGCACCTTTGGTGGGAAAAATATCCCATTGGGCATCTTCAATGGGAAAATTAGCACCTTGATGCACCTTCGGAGGTTGAAACAGTCCCTTGCCTCGGTCGGTAGGCACCTTCAGTGGGAAAAATAGTCCTTTGGGCACCTTCATTTGAAAAATCAACGCCTTTGTGCACCTTCAGTGGCCCAAACAGCCCGTTGGCATGGTCATTAGGCACCTTCGGTGGGAAAAATAGGTTGTTGAGCACCTTAGGTGGGAAAATCAGCACCTTGGTGCACCTTTGGTGGCTGAAACAGCCCATTGGCAGGATCGTTGGGCACCTTTGGTCAGAAAATAAGCACCTTGGAGCACCTTCGGTGGCAAAACAGCCCATTGGCATGGTCGTTAGGCACTTTCGGTGGAAAAAAGAGCTTGTTAGGAAGCTTCGGTGGGAAAATCAGCACCTTGAGATACCCTTGGTGGCCGAAATGGTCCCTTGGCATGGACACTAGGCACCTTCGATGGAAAAATAGCCCGTTGGGGACCTTCGGTGGGAAAATCAGCACTTTGGTGCACTTTTTGTGGCAAAAATAGTCCCTTGACTCGGTCGGTAGGCACCTTCGGTGGGAATATTTGCCAGTTGGGCACCTTTGGTGGAAAAATCAGCACCTTGGTGCACCTTCGATGGCCGAAACAATCCCTTGGCTCGGTCCATAGGAAACTCAAGGGGAAAAATAGCCCGTTGGACACCTTTGGTGGGAAAATCAGCACCTTTGTACACCTTCAGTGGCCGAAACAGTCCCTTGGCGGGGACGGTAGGCACCTTCGGCAGGAAAAGTAGCCAGGTCGGCACCTTCGGTGGGAAAATTAGCACCTTGGTGCACCTTCAGTGGTCGAAACAGTCACTTAGCACCGTCAGTAGGCTCCTTTGGCGGGAAAAATAGCCCGTTTGGCGTCTTCGTTGGGAAAATCTGCACCTTGGTGTACCTTCAGTGGCTAAAATAGTCCCTTTTCACGGTCGCTAGGCAGCTTTCATGGAAAAAATAGCCCGTTAGGCATATTCAGTGGGAAAATGAGCACCTTTGTGCTCCTTTGGCAGTCGAAACAGTCCCTTCGCATGGTCTATAGGCACCTTCAGTGGGAAAATCAGCACCTTGGTTGACATTTGGTGGCCGAAACAATCACTTGGCACAGTTGCTAGGCACCTTTGGGGGGAAAAATAGCCCATTGGGCACCTTCGGTGGGAAAATCAACGCCTTGGTGCACCTGCGGCGGCCGAAACAGCCCTTTGGCACGGAGGTAGGCAATTTCGGTGGTAAAAATAGTCCGTTTGGCACCTTCGGTAGGAAAATAAGCACCTTGGTGCATCTTCGGTGGTCGAAACAGTCGCTTGGCACGGTCGCTAGGCACCTTCGGTGGAAAAAATGGCCCATTGAAATCAACACCTTTGTGCACCTTTGATGGCTGAAACAGTCCCTTCGTATGGTCGGTAGGCACCTTTGGCAAGAAAAATAGCTAGTTGGGCACCTTCGTTAGGGAAATCTGCACTTTGGTGCGGCTTCAGTGGTCTAAACAATCCCCTTGCATGGTCGGTAGGCACTTTTAGTGGAAAAATATCCCATTTCACACCTTCGATGGGAAAATCAACACCTTGGTGCCCCTCCAGTGGCCAAAATTATCCGTTCGCACAGTCGGTGGGAAAAATAGCTCTTTAGGCACCTTCAGTGGGAAAATTAACACCTTGGTGCACCTTCGGTGGCCAAAATAGTCCCTTGGGACGGTCGATAAGCACCTTCGGTGGGAAAATTAGCACCTTAGTGTACCTTCAGTGGTCGAAACAATCACTTGGGACGGTCGTTAGGCACGTTCGGGGGGAAAAATAGCCAGTTGGGCACCTTGGATGGGAAAATCAGAACCTTCGTCCACCTTTGGTGGATGAAACACTCCCTTGACATGGTTGCTAGGCACATACGGTGGGGACAAATAGCCCATTGGGCACTTAGGTGGTAAAATCAGCACCTTGGTGAACATTCGGTGATCAAAACAGTCCCTTGGCTCAGTCGGTAGGCAACTTCGGTGGGAAAAATAACCTATTGGGCATCTTCGGTGGGAAAATCAACACCTTGGTTCACCTTTGGTGTTCGAAACAGTCCCTTGGCTCAGTTGGTAGACTCCTTCGGTGGGAAAAATAGCCCATTTGGCACCTTCGGTGGGAAAATCAGCACCTTTGTGCACCTTCGATGGAAAAAACTGCCCCTTGGCACAGTTGCTAGCCACCTTCGGTGGGAAAAATAGGTCGTTGGGCACCTTAGGTGGGAAAATCAACACCTTGGAGCACCTTCGGTGGCAAAACAGTCCATTGGCACGGTCGCCAGGCACCTTCGGTGGAAAAAATAGCTCATTAGGAACCTTCGGTGGGAAAATCAACACCTTGGTGCACCATTGGTGGCCGAAATGGTTCGTTGGCACGGACGCTAGACACCTTCGGTTGGAAAAAAAGCCCGTTGGGCACCTTTGGTGGGATAATCAGCACTTTGGTGCACCTTGAGTGGCTAAAATAGTCCCTTCGCTCGGTCGGTAGGCACCTTCGGTGGGAATAATAGCCTGTTGGGCACCTTCGTTGGGAAAATCAACACCTTGGTGCACCTTTGGTGGTCGAAATAATCCCTTGGCACAATAAGTAGGAAACTTAGGCGAGAAAAATAGCCTATTGGGCATCTTCGGTAGGAAAATCAGCACTTTTGGGCACCTTCAGTGCCCGAAACAGTCCCTTGGCATGATCGATAGGCACATTTCCTGGGAAAAATAGCTAGGTCGGCACCTTTGGTGGGAAAATTAGCACCTTGGTACACCTTCAGTGGCTGAAACAGTCCTTTGGCACTATTGGTAGGCACCTTTGGTGGGAAAAATAGCCCATTGGGCACCTTCGTTAGGAAAATTTACACTTGGTGCACCTAGGGTGGCCAAAACAGTCCCTTCGCATGGTCAGTAAGCACATTCGGTGGGAAAAATAGCCCTTTAGGCTCCTTCGGTGGGAAAATCAGCTCCTAGGTGCACCTTCGGTGGTCAAAACAGTCCCTTGGCATGGTCGGTAGGCACATCCGGTAGGAAAAACAGCACGTTGGGCATGTTCGGTGGCCGAAGCAACCGCTTGGCACGATCACTAGGCGCCTTTGGTGGGAAAAATAGCCCGTTGGTGCAACTTCAGTGGCTAAAACAGCTGTTTGGCATGGTCGCTAGGCACCTTCGGTGGGAAAATCAACACCTTGGTGCACCTTCGGTGGCAAAACAGCCCGTTGGCACGTGGCTGGGCACCTTTGATGAGAAAAATTAGTGCGTTGAGCCCCTTCGTTGGGAAAATCAGCACCTTGGTGTACTTTTGGTGGCCAAAATGGTTCCCTGACACAGTCGCTAGGCATCTTCGGTGGGAAAAATAGCCCATTTGGCACCTTCGGTGGGAAAATCAGCCCCTTGGTGCACCTTAAGTGGCCGAAAAAGTCCCTTGGCACGGTCGCTAGGCATCTTCGGTGGGAAAATCAGCACCTTGGTGCACCTTTGGTGGGAAAATCAGCACCTTGGTACACCTTCGGTAGCCAAAACTGTCCCTTGGCACTGTTGGTAGGCATCTTCGGCGGGAAAAATAGCTTGTTAGGCACCTTTGGTTGGAAAATCAGTACCTTGGCGCACCTTTGGTGGCTAAAACAATCACTTGGCACGGTCGCTAGGCACCTTCAGGGGGAAAAATAGGCCGTTGGGCATCTTCGGTGGGAAAATCAGCACCTTGGTGCATGTTTGCTGACCGAAACAGTCCCTTGGCTCGGTCGATAGGCACCTTCGGTGGGAAAAATAGCCCTTTAGGAACCTTTGCTGGGTAGCTTCGACGGTAAAAGTAGCTCGTTGGGAACCTTTGGTGGGAAAATTAGCACCTTGGGGTACCTTTGTTGGCTGAAATGTTCCCTTGACATGGTCGCTAGGCACCTTCGGTGAGAAAAATAGCCTATAGGGCATGTTCGGTGGGAAAATCAGCACCATGATGTACCATTAGTGGCAGAAACAAACCTTGGCTCGGTCGTTAGGTACCTTTGGTGGAAAAAATAGCCCATTAGGCACCTTCGGTGATAAAATCAGCACCTTGGTGCAGCTTCAGTGGTCGAAAAATTCCCTTGGGAAGGTCAGTAGGCACCTTCAGATGGAAAAATACCCCGTTTGGCAGCTTCGGTGGAAAAATTAGCACCTTGGTGCACCTTTGGTGGCCAAGACAGTCCCTTGGCATTATCGGTAGGCACCTTCGGCGGGAAAAATAGCTCGTTGGGCACCTGTGGTGGGAAAATCAGCACCTTGGTGCACCTTTGGTGGCCGAAACAGTCCCTTGGAACGGTCAGTAGGCACCTTCGGGGGGAAAATAAGCTCGTTGGGCACCTTCGGCGGGAAAATCAGCACCTTGGTACACCGTCAGTGGTCTAAACATTCCGTTGGCACGGTCGTTATGAAACTTTGGAGAGAAAAATAGCCTGTTGGGCACCTTCGGTGGAAAAATCAACACCTTGGTACAACTTCAATGGCTGAAACTGTCCCTTGGCACTGTCGGTAGTAAACTTCGGCGGGAAAAATAGCCCGTTGTGCACCTTCGATGGAAAAATTAGCACCTTGGTGCACATTCGATGGCTAAAACCCTCACTTGGCACGGTCGGTAGGCCACTTTAAGGGAAAAATAACCCGTTAGGAACCTTCGGTGGGAAAATCAACACCTTGGGGCACCTCCATTGGCAGAAATAGTCCCTTGGCTCGATCAGTAGGCACCTTCAGTGGGAAAAATAGCTCATTGGGCACCTTCAGCGCAAAAATCAGCACCTTGGTTCACCTATGGTGGCCGAAATAGCACCTTGACATGGTCGCCAGGCACATTCGGATGGAAAAGTATCCCGTTGGGCACCTTTGGTGGTAAAATAAGCCTGATGGTTCACCTTCGGTGGCCGAAACAGCAACTTGGCACTGTCGCTAAGCAGCTTCGGCTGGAAAAATAGCCCGTTGGGCATCTTCGGTGGGAAAATGAGCACATTGGTGCACCTATGGTGGCTAAAACAGTCCTTTGGCATGGTCGCTATGCACCTTTAGAGAGAAAAATAGCCCTTTAAGTACCTTCGGTGGGAAACTAAGCAGTTTGGTGCACCATCGGTGGCCAAAATAGCCCCTTGGCAAGGTCGCTATGCACCTTCAGTGGGAAAAATAGCCTGTTGTGCACCTTCTGTGGGAGAATTAGTACCTTTGTGAACCTTCAGTGGGCAAAATAGAACCTTGGCACTGTCACTAGGCACCTTCGGTGGGAAAAATAGACCGTTGGGCACCTTCCGTGGGAAAATCAATACCTTAGTGCACTTTCGGTGGTGAAACAGTCCGTTGGCACGGTCGATAGGCACCTTCAGTGGGAAAAATAGCCCATTGGGAACGGTTGCTAGGCACCTTCGGGGGGAAAAATAGCTCATTGGGCACCATCGGTGCGAAAATCATCACCTTGGTGTAGTTGTGGTTGTTGAAACAGCCCCTTGGCACGGTCAGTAGGCACCTTTGGTAGGAAAAATAGCTAGTTGGGCACCTTCGATGAGAAAATCAGCACCTTGGATGATCTTCAGTGGCCGAAACAATCACTTGGCACGGTCGCTAGGCACCTTCGGGGGGAAAAAGTAGCCTGTTGTGCACCTTCGGTGCGAAAATTAGCACCTCGGTGCAGTTGCGGTGGCTAAAACAGCCCCTTGGCACGATCAGTAGGCACCTTTGGTGGGAAAAATAGCCAGTTGGGCACCTTCGGTGAGAAAATGAGCAACTTGGTCTGCCTTCGATGGCTGAAACAGCCACTTCGCGTGGTGGGTAGGCAATTTCGATGGGAAACATAGCCCGTTTGGCACCTACGGTGGGAAAATGAGCACCTTGGTGCATCTTCGGTGGCAGAAATAGTTTCTTGGAATAGTTGTTAGGCACCTTCGGTGGGAAAAATAGCCCATTGGGTGCCTTCGGTGGGAAAATCAGCACCTTGGTGCACCTTCGATGGCTGAAACAGTCCCTTCGCATGATCGGTAGGCACCTTCGGGTGGAAAAATGGCCCGTTCGACACCTTCTTTGGGAAAATCAGCTCCTTGGTGCGCCTTCGGTCACTAAGACAGTCCCTTCGCATAGTCGGTAGGCACATTTGGTGGGAAAAATAGCACGTTCGGCACCTTCTTTGGGAAAATCAGCACCTTGGTGCACCTTCCGTGGCCAAAACAGTCCCTTCACATGGTCAGTAGGCACCTACGGTGGAAAAAATAACCCAATAGGCACCTTTCATAAGAAAATCGGCACACTGGTACACCTTTGGCCCCAGAAATAGTTCCTCGGCAAGGTCGGTAGGCATCTTTGATGGGAAAAATAGTCCATTGGGCACCTGCGGCGGGAAAATCATCACCTCAGTGTACCTTCGATGGTCAAAACAGCTCCTTGGCACAGTCGCTAGGCACCTTCGATGGGAAACATAGCCTGTTGGACAGCTTCTGTAGGAAAATTAGCACTTTGGTGCATCTTGGGTGGCCAAAACAGTCCCTTGGCAAAGTTGCTAGGCACCTTCGGTGAAAAAAATAGCCCGGTTGGCACCTTCGGTGAGAAAATCAGCAGGTTGGGCACGTTTGGTGATCAAAATAGCCCCTTAGCACAGTCGCTAGGCATCTTCGGTGGGAAAACCAGCACCTTGGTGCACCTTTGGTGGCAAAATCAGCACCTTGGTGCAACTTCGGTTGCCGAAGTAGTCTCTTGGCAAGGTTGGTAGGCACCTTCGTCGAGAAAATCAGCGCCTTGGTGCACCTTTGGTGGCCGAAATAGTCCCATGGCTCGGTTGGTAGGCACCTTCGGTGGGAAAAATAGCCCATTGGTCACCTTCGTTGAGAAAATCAGCACCTTGGTGCAGCTTTGGGGGGAAAATAAGCACCTTGGTGCACCTTTGGTGGCCGAAACAGTCCCTTGGCAAGGTTGGTAGGCACCTTTGGTGGGAAAAATAGCTCAATAGGCACCTTCGGAGGGAATATCAACACCTTGGTGCACCTTCGGTGGTTGAAATAGTCCCTTGGCACAGTGGGTAGGCAGCTCCGGTGTGAAGAATAGCCCGTTGGGCACCTTTGATGGGAAAATCAGCACCTTGGTACACCTTTGGTGGATGAAACAGTCCCTTGGCATGGTGGATAGGCATCTTCGGTGGGAAAAATTGCCCGTTGGGCACCTTAGGTGTGAAAATCGGCACCTTGGTGCACTATCGGTGGCTGAAACAGTCCCTTGGCACGGTCGGTATGAAACTTCGGTAGGAAAAATAGCCCGTTGGGCACCTTCGGTGGGAAAATCAATACCTTGGTGCAGCTTCGATGGCTGAAAGCGTCCCTTAGCACTATCGGTAGGAAACTTTAGCAAGAAAAATAGCCCGTTGGGCACCTTCGATGGAAAAATCAACACCTTGGTGTATGTTCAATGGTCGACACCCTCACTTGGCATGGTCGGTAGGCCCATCTAGAGGGAAAAATAGCCCGTTGGGAACCTTCGGCGGGAAAATGAACTCCTTGGTGCACCTTCATTGGATGAAATAGTCCCTTGGCTCGGTCGGTAGGCACCTTAAGTGGGAAAAATAGCCCGTTGGGCACCTTCAGTATGAAAATCAACACCTTGGTTCACCTTTGATGGCCGAAATAACACCTTGACACGGTCGTTAGGCACATTTGGATGGAAAAATATCCCATTGGGCACCTTCGGTGTGGAAATTAGCATGATGGTTCACCTTCAGTGGCTGGAATAGCACCTTGGCACAATCACTAGGCACCTTCGGTGGGAAAAATAGCTCGTTGTGCATCATCGGTGGGAAAATGAGCACCTTGGTGCACTATGGTGGCTGAAATAGTCCTTTGGCACGGTCGCTATACATCTTTGGGGAGAAAATAGCCCATTAAGCACCTTCGATGGGAAACTAAGCAGATTGGTGCACCTTGGGTGGCCCAAACAACCCCCTTGGCACAGTCACTAGGCACCTTCAGGGGGAAAAATAGGCTATTGGGCACCTTCTGTGGGAGAATTAGTACCTTTGTGCACCTTCGGTGGCCAAAATAGCCCCTTGGCACTATCGTTAGGCACCTTCGGTGGGAAAAATAGGTTGTTGGGCACCTTCTGTGGGAAAATTAGCACCATCGTGTAGCTTCAGTGGCCAAAACAGCCACTTGGCACTGTCAGTGGGCACCTTCGATGGGAAAATCAGCACCTTGGTGCACGTTCGGTGGTGAAACGGTCTGTTGGCACAGTTGGTAGGCACCTTCAGTGGGAAAAATAGCCTATTGGGCACCTTCAGTGGGAAAATCAGCACCTTGGTAGATCTTCGGTGGCCGAAACAATCATTTGGCATGGTAGCTAGCACCTTTGGGGGGAAAAATAGCCAGTTGGGCACCTTCGGTGGGAAAATCAGCACCTCGGTGCAGCTTCGGTGGCTGAAACAGCCCCTTGGCACAATCGGTAGGCACCTTTGGTGGGAAAAATAGCTCGTTGGGCACCTTCGGTGGGAAAATCAGCATCCTGGTGCACCTTTGGTGGCCCAAACAGCCCCTTAACACGGTGGTAGGCAATTTCGGTGGGAAAACTAGCCCGTTTGGCACCTTCGGTGGGAAAATGAGTACCTTGGTGCATCTTCGGTGGAGAAAACAGCCCCTTACGATCGCTAGGCACCTTCGTTGGGAAAAATAGCTCGTTGGGCACCTTTTGTGGGAAAATCAACACCTTTGTGCACCTTCGATGGTTGAAACAGTCCCTTCGCAAGGTCGGCAGGCACCTTTGGTGGGAAAAATAGCCCATTCGACACCTTCGTTGGGAAAATCAGCTTCTTGGTGCACCTTAGCTAGCGGAAATAGTCCCTTTGCATGGTTGGTGGGCACATTCGGTGGGAAAAATAGCACTTTCAGTACCAGTGACCGAAACAGTCCCTTCGCACTGTCGGTAGGCACCTACATTGGAAAAAATAGCCTGTTAGGCACCTTTCGTGAGGAAATCGGCACCTTGGTGCACCTTTGGTGGCCAAAGCAGTCCCTTGGCAAGGATAGCAGGCATCTTCAGTGGGATAATAGCCCTTTGGTCATCTTCGAGGGGAAAATCAACACCTCAGTGTACCTTGTTAGATGAAATAGCTCCTTGGTACGGTCGCTAGGCACCTTCGATGGGAAAAATAGCCCGTTGGGCAGGTTCAACCGAAAAATCAGCACCTTGGTGCATCTTCGGTGTCCCAAACTGTCCCTTGGCACGGTCGTTAGGCTCCTTCGGTGGGAAAAATAGCCTAGTTGGCACCTTCGGTGAGAAAATCAGCAAGTTGGTGTACGTTCGGTGGTCGAAATAGCCCCTTAGCACGGTCGCTAGGCATCTTTGGTGGGAAAATCAGCACCTTTGTGCACCTTTGGCGGCAAAATCAGCACCTTGGTGCAACTTCGGTTGCTGAAGTAGTCTCTTGGCAAAGTTGGTAGGCACCTTCAGCAGAATCAGCACCTTGGTGCACCTTTAGTGGCCGAAATAGTCTATTGGTTCGGTTGGTAGTCACCTTTGGTAGGAAAAATAGCCCGTTGGTAACCTTTGTTGGGAAAATCAACACTTTGGTGCACCATCGGTGGCAAAAATAGTCCCTTCGAATGGTAGCTAGGTGCCTTTGGTAGGGAAAAATAACCTGTTGGGCACCTTGGGCATGAAAATCAGCTCCCTTGTCAACCTTCAATGGCAAAACAACCTATTGACACGATCGCTAGGCACTTTCTCTAGGAAAAATTAGCCCGTTAGGCACCTTCAGAGGGAAAATCAACACCTTGGTGTACCTTTGGTTGCCGAAATGGTCCCTCAGCAAGGTCGCTAGGTACCTTCCGTTGGAAAATCGGCACCTTGGTGCACATTTGGTAGCCGAAATAGTCCCTTGGCATGGTCACTAGACACCTTCGATGGAAAAAATAGCCCGGTTGGCATCTTCGATGGGAAAATCAGCACGTTGGTGCACATTCAGTGGTCGAAAGAGCCCTTCGACATGATCGCTAGGCATCATTGACGGAAAAATGAGCACCTTGGTGCAGCTTTGGGGGGAAAATAAGCACCTTGGTGCAACTTCGGTGGTCGAAACAATCCCTTAGCACAGTTCGTAGGCACGTTCGGCAGAAAAAATAGCTCGTTCGGCACCTTCGGTAGGAAAATCAACACCTTGGTGCACCTTTGGTGGCCAAAATAGTCCCTTGGCACAGTGGGTAGGCACCTTCAGTGTTAAAAATAGCCCGTTGAGCACCTTTGGTGGGAAAATCAGCACCTTGGTACACCTTTGCTGGATGAAACAGTTCCTTGGAACGGTCGGTGGGCACCTTTGGTAGAAAAATTTCTCTTTGGGAACCTTTAGCGGGAAAATTAGTACCTTGATGCACCTTCGGTGGTCGAAACAGTACCTTGTCATCGTCGGTATGCAACTTCGGCCGGCATCCCATTGGGCACCTTCGGTGAGAAAATCAGCACCTCGGAGCACCTTCGGTGGTCGAAACAACACCTTGGCAAGGTTGCTAGGCACTTTCGGTGGGAAAAATAGGCCGTTAGGCACCTTCGATGGGAAAATCAGCACCTTCGGTGGGAAAAATAGGTCGTTGGGCACCTCTGGTGGGAAAATCAGCACCTTGGTGCACCTTCGGTGCTCGAAACAACTCGTTGGCACGATTGCTAGGCACCTTCAGTGGGAAAATCAGCACCTTGGTACGCCTTCGGTGGCAAAACAACCCGTTGGCACAGTTGCTAGGCACCTTCGGTGGGAAAAGTAGCTCGTTGGTAGCCTTCGGTAGGAAAATCAGCACCTTGGTCTACCTTTGGTGGCCGACATGTTCCCTCAGCACGGTCGCTAGGCACATTCGGTAGGAAAAATAGCTCGTTGCACAACTTTGATGGGAAAATCAACACCTTAGAGCACCTTTCGTGGCCGAAACAGTCCCTTGGCTCAATCAGTAGGCACCTTTGGTGGGAATAATAGCCCGTTGGGCACCTTCAGTGGCAAAATCAACTACTTAGTGCACCTTTAGTGGCAGAAATCGTCCCTTGGCACGGTCGGTAGGCACCTTCGGTGGGAAAATCAGCACCTCGATGCACCTTCAGTGGCCAAAAGAACCCCTTGGTGTGGTCGCTAGGCACTTTCAGAGGGAAAAATAGGCCGTTGGGCACCTTTCGTGGGAAAATTAGCACCTTGGTGCACCTTAGGTGGCCGAAACAGCCCCTTGACACGGTCGTTGGGCACTTTCGGTGGGAAAATCAACGCGTTGGTGCACCTTCTGTGGCAAAATAGGCCGTTGGCATGGTCGCTAGGGACCTTCGGTATGAAAAATAGCTCGTTGGGAACCTTCGGTGGGAAAATCAGCACCTTGGTGTACCTTTGGTGGCTGAAGTGGTCCCTTGGCACAGTTGCTAGGCACCTTCGGTGGGAAAAATGGCTTGTTGGACACCTTCGGTGGGAAAATCAGCACCTTGGTGCACTTTCAGTGGTCGAAACAGTCTCTTGGCATGGTCGCTATGCACCTTTGGGAGAAAAAATAGCCCTTTGGGCATCTTCGGTGGGAAAATCAGCACCTTGGTGCACCTTTGGTAGATGAAATAATCTATTCGCACGGTCCCTCGACATCTTCAGTGGGGAAAAGTAGCCTATTGAGCACCTTCGGAGGGAAAAGTAGCCTATTGAGCACCTTCGGTGGGGAAATCAGCACTATGGTGCACCTTTGATGGCCGAAACAGTCCCTTGGCTTGGTCGGTAGGCACCTTCGGTCAGAAGATCAGCACGTTGGTTCACATTCAGTGGCCAAAATAGTCCCCTGGCACAATCGCTAGGCATCTTCTGTGGGAAAATCAGCTCCTTGGAGCACCTTCGATGGCAAAATCAATACCTTGGTGCATCTTCGGTGGCCCAAACAGCCCCCTGTAAGGGTCGGTAGGCACCTTCGACGGGAAAAATAGCCCTTTGGGCACCTTCGGTGGGAAAATCAGCCCCTTGGTGCACCTTGGGTGGATGAAATAGTCCCTTCGCACGGTCGCTAGGCACCTTTGGTGGTGAAAAATAGCCCGTTTGACACATTCGAAGGAAAAATCAACACTTTGGTGCACCTTCGGTGGCTGAAACAGTCCCTTGGCTCAGTCAGTAGGCATCTTCAGTGGGAAAATCAACACCTTGGTGCATCTTCAATCATCGAAACAGTCCCTTGGAATGGTCGGTAGGCACCTACAGGGGAAAAATAGCCCGTTAGGCACCTTCAGTCAGAAAATTAGCACCTTGGAGCACCTTCGGTGGCCGAATGAGTCCGTTGGGAAGGTCAGTAGGCATCTTCGGTGGGAAAAATAGCCCGATAGGCACCTTCGGTGGGAAAATCAAAATCTCAGTATACATTCGGTGGCTGAAACAATGCCTCGGCACGGTCGCTAGGCACCTTCAGTGAAAAAGATAGCCCATTGTGCACCTTCGGTGGGAAAATTAGTGCTTTTGTGCACCTTCAGTGGCTAAAGTATCCCCTTGGCATTGTTGCAAGGCACCTTTGGTGGGAAAATAGGCTGTTGGGCACCTTCTGTGGGAAAATCAGCACCTTGGTGCAGCTTTGATGGATGAAACAACCGCTTAGCACAATCGTTGGGCACCTTCAGTGGGAAAATCAACACCTTGGCGCACCTTCGATGGCAAAATAGCTCATTGGTATGGTCACTAGGCACCTTCGGTGGGAAAAATAGCTCGTTGGGAACCTTCGATGGGAAAATCAGCACCTTTATGTACCTTTGGTGGTCGAAATGGTCCCTTGACACGGTCTCTAGGCACCCTTAGTGGGAAAAATAGCCCATTGGGCACCTTTGGTGGGAAAATCAGCACCTTGGTAAACCTTTAGTTGTCGAACAGTCCCTTGGCTTGATCGGTAGGCACCTTCGATGGGAATAATAGCCCGTTGGGCACCTTTGGTGGGAAAATCAACACCTTGGTGCTCCTTTGGTGGCCAAAACAACCCCTTGGCACTATCAGTAGGCACCTTTGGTGGGAAAATTAGCTCCTTGTTGCACCTTAGATGACAAAACAGAGCGTTGCCACTATTGGTAGGCACATTCAGTGGGAAAAATTAGCCAATTGGGCACCTTCGGTGGAAAAATCAGCACCTTGGTGTACCTTTCGTCGCCGAAATGGTCCCTTCGAACGGTCGCTAGGCACCTTCGGTGGAAAAACAATCCCTTTGGGCATCTTCGGGGGGGGGGGGGAAATCAACACCTTGGTGCATGTTCAGTGGCCAAAAGAACCCCTTGGTGTGGTCGCTAGGCACTTTCAGTGGGAAAAATAGGCCGTTGGGCACCTTTCGTGGGAAAATCAGCACCTTGGTCGCTAGGGACCTTCGGTGTGAAAAATAGCTCGTTGGGAACCTTCGGTGGGAAAATCAGCACCTTGGAGTACCTTTGGGCACCTTCGGGGGGGAAATCAACACCTTGGTGCATGTTCGATGGCTAAAATAGCCCCTGCATG
The DNA here is from genome assembly GCA_027563915.1 of Erythroxylum rotundifolium. Lineage (NCBI taxonomy): Eukaryota > Viridiplantae > Streptophyta > Magnoliopsida > Malpighiales > Erythroxylaceae > Erythroxylum > Erythroxylum rotundifolium. The sequence goes on along the minus strand of JAOSBO010198333.1, from coordinate 46,788 downwards.
GTCACTAGGCATCTTCAATGCGAAAATCAGCACCTTGGTGCACCTTCACAAGCAGCACCTTCGGTGGTCGAAGCAGTCCCCTGGCAAGGTCGGTAGGCACCTTTCGACGAGAAAAATAGCCCGTTAGGCACCTTCGGTGGGACAATCAGCCCCTTGCTGCACCTTGGGTGGACGAAACAGTCCCTTTGCACTATCACTAGGCACCTTTGGTGGGGAAAAATAGCCCGTTCGGCACCTTCGGTGGAAGAATCAACACTTTGGTGCACCTTCGGTGGCTGAAACAGTCCCTTGGCTCGGTCAGTAGGCACCTTCAATGGGAAAAATAGCCCATTGGGCACCTTCAGTGGAAAAATCAACACCTTGGTGCACCTTTGATCATCGAAACAGTCCCTTGAAATGGTCGGTAGGCACCTACAGTGGGAAAAATAGCCTATTAGGCACCCTTAGTGGGAAAAATAGCACCTTGGTACACCTTCGATGGCCAAAAGAGTCCCTTGGGAAGGTCGGTAGGTGTCTTCGGTGGGAAAAATAGCCCATTAGGCACCTTCAGTGGGAAAATCAGAACCTTGATACACCTTCAGTGGCCGAAATAGCCCCTTGGCAGGGTTGCTAGTCACCTTCAGTGGGAAAAATAGCCCATTGAGCACCTTCGGTGGGAAAATAGGCCATTGGGCACCTTCTGTGGGAAAATCAGCACCTTGGTGCAGCTTCGATGGCCGAAACAGCTGCTTGGCACGATCACTGGGCACCTTCGGTGGGAGAATCAGTACCTAGGTGCACCTTCAGTGGCAAAATAGCTCATTGGTACAGTCGCTAGGCACCTTTGGTGGGAAAATAGCTTATTGGGAACCTTCAGTGGGAAAATTAGCAACTTGGTGTACCTTTGGTGGCCGAAATGGTCCGTTGACACAGTCGCTAGGCACCTTTGATGGGAAAAATAGCCCGTTGGGCATCTTCAGTGGGAAAATCAACACCTTGGTACACCCTTAGTGGCCGAAACAGTCCCTTGGCTCAGTCGGTAGGCACCTTCGGTGGGAATAATAGTCCGTTGGGCACCTTTGGTGGGAAAATCAGCAGCTTGATGCACCTTTGGTGGCCGAAACAACCCTTTGGCACAATCGCTAGGCACCTTTGGTGGGAAAATTAGCACCTTGTTACCTTCGATGGCAAAACAGACCGTTGGCACTATCGCTAGGCACATTTAGCGGGAAAAATTAGCCCATTGAGCACCTTCGGGGGAAAATCAGCACCTTAGCGTACCTTTGGTGGTTGAAATGGTCCCTTGGCACGGTCGCTAAGGACCTTCGGTGGAAAAAATATCCCTTTGGGCACCTTCGGGTGGAAAATCAACACCTTGGTGCATGTTTGGTGACCGAAACAGCCCCTTGACACAGTCTCTAGGCATCTTCAATGGAAAAATTAGCACCTTGGTGCACCTTCAGTGGCAAAATCACCACCTTTGTGCACCTTCGATGGCCAAAGCAGTCCCTTGGCAAGGTCAATAGGCACCTTCGGCGAGAAAAGGGGCTCATTGGGCACCTTAGGTGGGAAAATCAGCCCCTTGGTGCACCTTCGGTGGCCGAAACAGTCCCTCGGCACAGTCGGTGGGAAAATTTGAACAGTGGTGCAACTTTGGTGGCTGAAATAGTCCCTTAGCACAGTCGTTAGACACCTTGGGTGAAAAAAATAGCCCGGTTGGTACATTCGGTCAGAAGATCAGCACATTGGTGCACGTTCGATGGCCAAAACAGTCCCTTGGCACGGTCGCTATGCATCTTCTATGGGAAAATCAGCACTTTGGAGCACCTTCCATGGTAAAATCAGCACCTTAGTGCACCTTCAGTGGGCGAAGCAGTCCCCTGGCAAGGTCAGTGGGCACCTTTGATGGGAAAAATAGCCTGCTGGGCACCTTCAGTGTGAAAATCAGCCCCTTGGTGCACCTTTGGTGGACGAAATAGTCCCTTCGCACGGTCGCTAGGCACCTTTGGTGGGGAAAATAGCCCATTTGGCACCTTCAGTGGAAAAATCAACACTTTGGTGCACCTTCGGTGGCTAAAACAGTCCCTTAGCTCGGAAAAATAGCCCATTGGGCACCTTCAGTGGGAAAATCAACACCTTGGTGCACTTTCTATCACCGAAACAGTCCCTTGGTATGGTCAGTAGCCACCTACTGTGAGAAAAATAGCTCGTTAGGCACCTTCTGTGAGAAAATTAGGACCTTGTTGCACCTCTTGGTGGTCGAAACAGTCCCTTGAAAAGGTCGGTAGGCATCTTCGATAGGAAAAATAGACCGATAGGCACCTTCGGTGAGAAAATCAGAACCTCAGTACACCTTCAGTGGTCGAAACAGCCCCTTGGCACGGTCATTAGGCACCTTCAGTGGGAAAAATAGCCCATTGGGCACCTTTCGTGGGAAAATTAGCGTCATTGTCTACCTTCGGTGGCCGAAATAGCCCCTTAGCATGGTCACTACGCACCTTTGGTGGGAAAAATAGACCGTTGGGCACCTTCTATTAGAAAATTAGCACCTTGGTGCAACTTTGATGGCCGAAACAGCAGCTTGGCACGATCGTTGGGCACCTTCGGTGGGAAAATCAGCATCTTGGTGCACCTTCGATGACAAAATAGCTCGTTGGTACGGTCGCTAGGCACCTTCGATGGGAAAAATAGCTCGTTGGGAACCTTCGGTGGGAAAATCAGCAACTTGGTGCACCTTTGGTGGCCAAAATGTTCCCTTGGCACGTTCGCTAGGCACCTTTGGTGGGAAAAATAGCCTGTTGGGCACCTTCGGTGGGAAAATCAATACCTTGGTACACCCTTAATGCCCGAAACAGTCCCTTGGCTTGATTGGTAGGCACCTTCGGTGGGAATAATAGCCTATTGGGCACCTTCGATGGGAAAATCAACACCATGGTGCACCTTTGGTGGCCTAAAGAACTCCTTGACACGGTTGCCAGGCACCTTTGGTGAGAAAATTAGCACCTAGTTGCACCTTCGATGGAAAAACAGACCATTGGCACTGTCGCCAGGCACATTTGGTGGGAAAATTAGTACATTGGGCATCTTCGGTGGGAAAATTAGCACCTTGGTGTACCTTCGGTGGTCGAAATGGTCCCTTGGCACGGTCACTAGGCACCTTCAGTGGAAAAAATATCCCTTTGGGCAACTTCAAGGGGAAAATAAACACCTTGGTGCATGTTTAGTGGCCGAAACAGCCTCTTGGCATGGTCTCTAGACATCTTCAGTTGGAAAATCAGCCCCTTGGTGCACCTTCAGTGGGAAAATCACCACTTTGGTGCACCTTCGGTGGCCGAAGCAGTCCCTTGGCATGGTCAGTAGGCACCTTCGGTGAGAAAAGGAGCCTATTGGGCACCTTCGGTGGGAAAATCAGCCCCTTGGTGTACCTTGGGTGGCCAAAACAGTCCCTTGGCTAGGTCGCTAGGCACCTTCAGTGGGAAAATAAGAACCTTGGTGCACCTTCGGTGGCTGAAACAACCCCTTGCCACGGTGGATAGGCAATTTCGGTGGGAAAAATAGCCCGTTGGGAGCATTAGATGGGAAAATGAGCACCATGGTACACCTTCGATGGTCAAAATAGTCGCTTGGCACGGTCGCTAGGCACGTTCGGTGGGAAAAATAGTCCGTTCGACACCTTCAATGAGAAAATCAACATCTTTATGCACCTTCGATGGCCGAAACAGTCCTTTCGCACTATTGGTAGACACCTTCAATGGGAAAACTAGCCCGTTGGGCACCGTTGGTGGGAAAATTAGCACCTTGGTGCTTCTTTGATTGCTGAAAAAGTCCCTTGGCACGGTCAGTAGGCAACTTTGAAAGGAAAAATGGCCCGTTGGGCAACTTCGTTGGGAAAATCTGCACCTTGGTGCACCTTCGATGGACGAAACAGTCCCTTCACACAATCAGTAGGCACCTTTGGTGGGAAAAATAGCCAGTTAGGCACCTTCGGTGGGAAAATCAGCACCTTGGTGCACCTTCAGTGGCCAAAACTGTCCCTTCGCAAGGTTGGTAGGCAGATTCTATGGGAAAATAGCCCTTTAGGCACCTTTAGTAGGAAAATCAGGACGTGGGTGCACCTTCGGTGACCAAGGCAGTGCTTTGGCACAATCAATAGGCACCTTCAGTGAGAAAAATAGCCTGTTGGGCACCTTCAATCAGAAAGTTAGCACCTTGGTGTGCCTTCAGTGGCCGAAACAATCACTTGCCAAGGTCGTTAGGCATCTTCGAGGGGAGAAATAGCCTGTTGGGCACCTTTGGTGGGAAAATCAACACCTTGGTGCACCTTTGGTGGATGAAACAGTCCCTTGGCACGGTCGCTAGGCACCTTTTGTGGGGACAAATAGCCCATTAGGCACCTTCAGCGAGATAATCAGCACCTTGGTCCATCTATGATGGCAGAAACAGTCCCTTGACTCGGTCGGTAAACACCTTCGATGGGAAAAATATCCCTTTGGGCATCTTCAGTAGCAATATCAGCACCTTGGTACACCTTCAGAGGTCGAAATAGTCCCTTGCCTTGGTCGGTAGGGACCTTTGGTGGGAAAAATAGCCCGTTGGGCACCTTTAGTTGGAAAAGCAGCACCTTTGTGCACCTTCAGTGACCCAAACAGCCCCTTGGCATGGTCGCTAGGCTCCTTCGGTAGGAAAATCAGCACCTTGGTGTACCTTCGGTGGCCGAAACAGCCCCTTGGCATGGTCGCTGGGGACCTTCAGTGGTAAAATAAGCACCTTGGTGCACTTTTGGTGGCAAAACAGCCCATTGGCACGGTCGCCAAGGACATTCAGTCGGAAAAATAGCTCTTTGGGAACCTTCGGTGGGAAAATCAGCACCTTGATATACCTTTGGTGGATGAAATGGTCCCTTGGCACAGATGCTAGGCACCTTCGGTGGGAAAAATAGCCCATTGGCACGGCCGCCAGGGACCTTCAATTGGAAAAATAGTTTTTTGGGAACCTTCGGTGGGAAAATCAGCACATTGGTATACCTTTGGTGGCTGAAATGGTCCCTTGGCACAGATGCTAGGCACCTTCGGTGGGAAAAATAGCCTATTGGCATGGCCGCCAGGGACCTTCAGTGGGAAAAATAGTTCTTTGGGAACCTTCGGTGGGAAAATCAGCACGTTGGTATACCTTTGGTGGCTGAAATGGTCCCTTGGCACAGACACTAGGCAACTTCAGTGGGAAAAATAGCCTATTGGGCACCTTCAGTGGGAAAATCAGTGCCTTGGTTAACCTTCGGTGGTCGAAACAATCACTTGGCACGGTAGCTAGGCACCTTTAGGGGAAAAAATAACCCGTTGGGCACCTTCGATGGGATAATCAGCACCTCGGTCCACCTTCGGTGGTGGAAACTTCCCTTTGGCACGGTTGCTAGATGCCTTTGGTGGGAAAAATAGCCTGTTGGGCATCTTTCGTGTGAAAACCAGCACCTTGGTGCACTTTCGGTGGCTGAAATAGCCCCTTGGCATGGTGGGTAGGCAATTTCGGTGGGAAAAATAGCCCGTTTGACACCTTCGGTGGAAAAATGAGAACCTTGGTGCCTCTTCGGTGGCCAAAACAGTCCTTTGGCACGGTCGTTAGGCACCTTCAATTGGAAAAATGGCCTATTGGGCACCTTCGGTTAGAAAATTAGCTCATTCGGCACCTTCGGTAGGAAAATCAACACATTGGTACACGTTCAGTGGCAGAAACAGTCCCTTGGCTCGGTCGGTAGGCACCTTCAGTGGGAATCATAGCCCATTGGGCACCTTCGGTGGGAAAAATAGCCCGTTGGGAGCCTTTGGTAGGAAAATGAGCACCTTGGTTCATCTTTGGTGGCTGAAACTATCCCTTGGCACGGTCGCTAGGCACCTTCAGCTGGAAAAGTAGCTCGTTGGGCACCTTTGATGGGAAAATCAGCACCTTTGTGGACCTTCGATGGCTAAAATAGTCCCTCGCATGGTGGTTGGGAAAATCTGCACCTTGTTGCACCTTCAGTGGACAAAATAGTCCCTTCGCACGATCCTTAGGCACCTTTGATGGGAAAAATAGCTAGTTAGGTACCTTCGGTGCGAAAATTAGCACCTTGGTGCACCTTCAGCGATCGAAACAATCGCTTAGCACGGTCAGTAGGAAACTTCGAGGGTAAAAATAGCCCTTTAGGCAACTTCAGTGGGAAAATCAACACCTTTGTGAACCTTTGGTGGCCAAAAGAGTCCCTTGCCACGGTCGGTAGGCACCTTCAGCGGGAAAATAGCCCGTTAGGCACCTTCGATGGGAAAATGAGCACCTTGGTGCAACTTTGGTGGCCGAAACAGTCCCTTCGCATGGTCAGTAAGCACCTTCAGTGGGAAAAAAATTCCGTTGGGCACCTTCAGTGGGAAAATTAGGACCGTGGTTGACCTTTGGTTGCCAAAAAATCACTTGGCACGGTCGCTAGACACCTTTGGGAGGAAAAATCGCCCATTGGGCACCTTCGGTGGGAAAATCAGCACCTCGATGCACCTTTGGTGGCTGAAACAACCCCTTGACAAGGTCGTTAGGCGCCTTCAGTGGGAAAAATAGCCTGTTGGGCACCTTTAGTGGGAAAATTAGCACCTTGGTTAACCTTTGGTGGCTGAAATAATCACTTGGCATGGTCGCTAGGCGCCTTCAGGGGAAAAATAGCCCGTTGGGCACCTTCGGTGGGGTAATCAGCACCGCAGACCACCTTTGGTGGCGAAAACAACCCTTTGGCACGGTTGCTAGGTGCCTTCAGTGGGAAAAATAGCCCGTTGGGCATCTTCCGTGTGAAAATCAGCACCTTGGTGCACCTTCGATGGCTGAAATAGCCCCTTGGCACAGTGGGTAGGCAATTTGGGTGGGAAAAACAGCTCGTTTGGCACCTTTGGTGGAAAAATGAGCACCTTGGTGCATCTTCGGTGGCCAAAACAGTCCCTTCGCAAGGTTGGTAGGCAGATTCTATAGGAAAATAGCCCTTTAGACACCTTTAGTGGGAAAATCAGGACGTGGGTGCACCTTCGAAGGCCAAGGCAGTGCCTTGGCACGGTCGATAGGCACCTTTGGTGGGAAAAATAGCCTGTTGGGCACCTTCAGTCGGAAAGTCAACACCTTGGTGTGCCTTCAGTGGCTGAAACAATCATTTGGCACGGTAGTTAGGCACCTTTGAGGGGAGAAATAGCCCATTGGGCACCTTCGGTGGGAAAATCAACACCTTGGAGCACCTTTGGTGGATGAAACAGTCCCTTGACACGGTCGCTAGGCACCTTCTATTGGGCTCCTTCGATGGGAAAATCAGCACCTTGGTGTACCTTCGATGGCCGAAACAGCCCCTTGGCACGGTCGTTGGGGACCTTCGGTGGTAAAATAAGCACCTTGGTGCACTTTTAGTGGCAAAACAGCCCGTTGGCAAGGTCGTCAGGGACCTTCAGTTGGAAAAATAGCTCTTTGGGAACCCTCGGTGGGAAAATCAGCACCTTGGTATACCTTTGGTGGCTGAAATGGTCACTTGGCAAAGACGCTAGGCATCTTCGGTGGGAAAAATAGCCCGTTGGCACGGCCACCAGGGACCTTCAGTTGGAAAAATTGCTCTTCGGGAACCTTCGATGGGAAAATCAGCACCTTGGTATACCTTTGGTGGCTGAAATGGTCCCTTGGCACAGACGCTAGACACCTTCGGTGGGAGAAATAAGCCGTTCCGCACCTTTGGTAGGAAAATCAGCACCTTGGTACACGTTCAGTGGCAGAAACAGTCCCGTGGCTCGGTTGGTAGGCACCTTCGGTGGGAAAATGAGCACCTTGGTACATCTTTGATGGCTGAAGCAGTCCCTTGGCACGATCGCTAGGCACCTTTGGTGGGAAAAGTAGCCGGTTAGGCACCTTTGATGGGAAAATCAGCACCTTTGTAGACCTTTGGTGGACAAAAGAGTCCCTTCGCAAGGTCCGTAGGCACCTTCGGTGCGAAAATTAGCACATTGGTACACCTTTGGCGGCCGAAACAATCCCTTAGCACGGTCAGTAGGAAACTTCGGAGGGAAAAATAGCCCGTTGGGCAACTTCGGTGGGAAAATCAGCACTTTTGTGAACCTTTGGTGGCCAAAACAGTCCCTTGGCACGGTCGATAGGCACCTTCAGTAGGAAAAATAGCCTATTAGGCACCTTCAGTGGGAAAATCAGCACCTTGGTTAACATTCGGTGGCTGAAACAATCACTTGGCACGGTAGCTAGGCACATTCAGGGGGAAAAATAAACCGTTGGGCACCTTCGGTGGGATAATCAGCACCTCGGTCGACCTTCGGTGGTGGAAACATCCCTTTGACACGGTTGCTAGGTGCCTTCGGTGGGAAAAATAGCACGTTGGGCATCTTTCATGTGAAAATTAGCACCTTGGTGCACTTTTGGTGGCTGAAATAGCCCCTTGGCATGGTGGGTAGGCAATTTCGGTGGGAAAAATAGCCCGTTTGGCACCTTCGGTGGAAAAATGAGTACCTTGGTGCTTCTTCGGTGGCCAAAACAGTCCTTTGGCACGGTCGCTAGGCACCTTCGATTGGAAAAATAGCCCATTGGGCACCTTCGGCGGGAAAAGTAGCTCATTCGGCGCCTTTGGTAGGAAAATCAACATCTTGGTACATGTTCAGTGGCAGAAACAGTCCCTTAGCTCGGTCGGTAGGCAACTTCAGTGGGAATAATAGCCCATTGGGCACCTTGGTGCACCTTCGGTGGGAAAAATGGCCCGTTGGGAGCCTTCGGTGGGAAAATGAGCACCTTGGTGCATCTTTCGTGGCTGAAACAGTCCCTCGGCACGGTCGCTAGGCACCTTCGGCTAGAAAAGTAGCTCGTTGGGCACCTTTGATGGGGAAATTAGCACCTTTGTGGACCTTCAATGGCTAAAATAGTCCCTTCGCTTGGTGGTTGGGAAAATCTGCACCTTGGTGCACCTTCGATGGACAAAACAGTCCCTTCGCACAGTCCTTAGGCACCTTCGGTGGGAAAAATAGCTAGTTAGGCAACTTCGGTGGGAAAATCAGCACCTTTGTGAACCTTTGGTGGCCAAAACAGTCTCTTGGCATGGTCGGTAGGCATCTTTAGCGGGAAAAATAGCCCGTTAGGCACCTTCGGTAGGAAAATGAGCACCTTCGGTGGCCGAAATAGTCCCTTCACATGGTCAGTAAGCACCATTAGTGGGAAAAATAGCCCGTTGGGAACCTTCAGCGGAAAAATCAGCGCCGTGGTTGACCTTCGGTGGCCAAAAAAATCACTTGGCACGATAGCTAGGCACCTTTAGGGGGAAAAATCACCCGTTGGGCACCTTCAGTGGGAAAATCAGCACCTCGGTGTACCTTCGGTGGCTGCAACAGCCCCTTGGCAAGGTCGCTAGGCACCTTCAGTAGGAAAAATAGCCCGTTGGGCACCTTCAATGAGAAAATCAGCACCTTGGTTAACCTTTGGTGGCTGAAACAATCACTTGGCATGGTCGCTAGGTGCCTTCAGGGGGAAAAATAGCCCGTTGGGCACTTTTGGTGGGGTAATCAGCACCACAGACAACCTTCAGTGGAAAAAACAGCCCTTTGGCACGGTTGCTAGGTGCCTTCGGTGGGAAAAAATAGCCTATTGGGCATCTTCCGTGTGAAAATCAGCACCTTCGTGCACCTTTGATGGCTGAAATAGCCCCTTGGCACGGTGGGTAGGCAATTTGGGTGGGAAAAACAGCTCGTTTGGCACCTTTGGTGGAAAAATGAGCACCTTAGTGCATCTTCGGTGGTTAAAACAGTCCCTTGGCACGGTCGCTAGGCACCTTTGGTAGGAAAAATAGCCCAATGGGCACCTTCGGTGGGAAAATCAGCACCTTCGTGCACCTTCGATGGCCGGAACAGTCCCTTTGCACGGTCGGTAGGCACCTTCGGCAAGAAAATAGCCAGTTGGGAACCTTCGATGGGAAAATTAGCACCTTGGCGCACCTTCGACAGCCAGAACAGTCCCTTGGCACGGTCGGTAGGCACCTTTGGCAGGAAAAATAGCCCAATGGGCACCTTCGATGAGAAAATCTATACCTTGGTTTACTTTTGGTGGTCGAAACGGTCCCTTCACATGATTGGTAAACACCTTCGATGGGAAAAATAGCCCGTTTGGCATCTTCGGTGGGAAAATCAGCACCTTGGTGCATCTTTAGTGGCTGAAACTGTCCCTTCGTACAGTTGGTAGCCACATTCGGTGGGAAAAATAGCCCTTTAGGAAACTTTAGTGGGAAAATTAGCACTTGGGTGCACCTTCAGCGGCCTAAGCAGTCTCTTGGCATGATGGGTAGACACCTTCGATGGGAAAAATAACTCTTGTGGCACCTTCGATGGGAAAATCAGCTCCTTGGTGTACCTTTGGTGGTCAAAACAATCACTTGGCACAGTCGCTAGGCACCTTTGTGGGGAAAATAGCCCGTTGACCACCTTCGGTCAGGAAATCAGCATTTTGATGCACCTTTGATGGACAAAACAGTCCCTTGGCACAGTTGCTAGGCTCCTTCGGTAGGGACAAATAGCCAGTTGGGCACCTTCGGTGGGAAAATCAGCACCTTGGTGCATCTTTGGAGATCGAAACAGTCCCTTGGCTCTGTCGGTAAGCACCTTCGGTGGGAAAAACAGCTCATTGGGCATCTTTGGTGGGAAAATCAGCACCATGGTGCACCTTTAATGGCCGAAACAGTCCCTTGGCTTGGTTGATAGGCACCTTCGGTGAGAAAAATAGCCCATTTAGCACCTTCAGTGGGAAAATCAGCACCTTTGTGCACCTTTGGTGGCCAACACAGCCTCTTGGCACAGTCGCTATCCAATTTTAGGGAGAAAAATAGCCCTTTGGGCACCTTTGGTGGGAAGATAAGCACCTTGATGCACCTTCGGTGGTCGAAACAGCCCCATGGCACGGTCCGTAGGCACCTTTGGTGGGAAAAGTAGTTAGTTAGGCACCTTCGGTGGGAAAATCAGCACCTTGGTGCACCTTCGATGGCAGAAACAATCCCTTGGCTCGGTTAGTAGGAAACTTCGGGGAGAAAAATAGCCCGTTGGGCATCTTCGATGGGAAAATCAGCACCTTTGTGAACCTTTGGTGGCCAAAACAGTCCTTTGGCATAGACAGTAGGCACCTTTGGCGAGAAAAATAGCCAGAACGGCACCTTCAGTCGAAAAATTAGCACCTTGGTGTACCTGCGGTGGTCGAAATAGTCCTTTGGCGGGAAAAATAGCCCGTTGGGCACCTTCGTTGGGAAAATCTACCCCTTGGTGCACCTTTGGTGGCCAAAACAGTCCCTTCGCATGGTCGATAGGCACCTTCGTTGGGAAAAATATCCCGTTAGGAACCTTCGGTGGGAAAACGAGCACCTTGGTGCACCTTTGGTGACCGAAACAGTCCCTTCGCATGGTCAGTAAGCACCGTCAGTGGGAAATCAGCACCTTGGTTGACCTTTGGTGGCTGAAAAAATCACTTGGCACGGTCGCTAGGCTTCTTCGGGTGGAAAAATCACCCGTTAAGCACCTTCGGTGGGAAAATCAGTTCTTCGGTGTACCTTCGGTGGCTGAAACAACCCCTTGGCAAGGTCGCTAGATGCCTTCAGTGAGAAAAATAGCCCGTTGGGCATCATTCGTGTGAAAATCAGCACATTGGTGCACCTTCAGTGGCCAAAATAGCCCCTTGGTATGGTGGGTCGGCAATTTCGGTGGGAAAAATAGTCCCTTTGGCACCTTTGGTGGGAAAATGAGCACCTTGGTGCATCTTTGGTGGCGAAAACAGCCCTTTGGCACGGTCGCTAGGCACCTTAAGTTGGAAAAATAACCCGTTGGCCACCTTACGTGGGAAAATCAGCAGCTTTACGCACCTTCAATGGTCGAAACAGTCCCTTCGTACTTTTGGTACGCACCTTCGGTGGGAAAAATAGGCCGTTAGGCACGTTCAGTGAGAAAATCAGCACCTTGGTTCCCCATCCGGTTGGAAAAATATCACTTTGGGCACCTATGGTGGGAAAATGAACACCTTGGTGCACCTTCGATGGCCGAAATTGTCCTTTGGCACGGTTGCTAGGCACCTTCGGTGGGAAAATAGCTAGTTGGGCACCTTTGGTGGGAAAATCAACGCCTTGGTGCATATTCGATGGCTGAAATAATGCTTTGGCATTGTCAATAGGCAACTTCGGTGGGAAAATAGCCCGTTGGGCACCTTTGGTGGGAAAATCAGCACCTTGATGCGCCTTTGGTGGTCGAAATGGTCCCTTGGCATGGTCGCTAGGCACTTTCAGTGGGAAAAAAGCCCATTGGGCACCTTCAGTGGGAAAGTCAGCACCTTGGTGCACCATTTGTAGCCAAAATAGCCCCTTGACACGGTCGTTAGGTACATTTGGATGGAAAAGTAGCCCGTTAGGCACCTTCGGTAGGAAAATCAGCACCATGGTTCACCTTCGGTGGCCGAAACAACCCCTTGTCATAGTCACTAGGGACCTTCGGTGGGAAAAATAACCCTTTGGGCATCTTCGGTGGAAAAAATAGCCTGTTGGGCATTTTCGGTGGGAAAATGAGCACCTTGGTGCACCTTTGGTGGCCGGAACAGTCCCTGGGCACGGTCGCTTTGCACCTTTAGGGAGAAAAATACCCCTTGGGGCACCTTCGGTGGGAAGATAAGCACCTTGGTGCATCTTCGGTGGCTGAAACAGCCCTTTGGCACGACCGCTATGCACCTTCAGCGGGAAAATAGCCCGTTGGGCACCTTCCGTGGGAAAATTAGTGCCTTTGTGCACCTTCAGTGGCCGAAATAGCCCCTTAGCACTATTGCTAGGCACCTTTGGTCTGAAAAATAGGTCGTTGGGCACCTTTTGTGGGAAAATGAACACCTTGGTGTAGCTTCGATGACCGAAACAGTCGCTGGGCACCTTCGGTGAGAAAATTAGCACCTGAGTGCACCTTCGGTGGCAAAATAGCACGTTGGCACAGTCGTTAGGCACCTTCGGTGGGAAAAATAGCTCGTTTGGAACCTTCGGTGGGAAAATCAACAACTTGGTGTACCTTTGGTGGCCGAAATGGTCCCTTGGCACGGTCGCTAGGTACCTTTAGTGGGAAAACCAACACCTTGGTACACCCTTAGTGGTTGAAACAGTCCTTTGGCTGGGTCGGTAGGCAGGTTTGGTGGGAATAATAGCCTATTGGGCACCTTCGGTAGGAAAATCAGCACCTTGGTGCACTTTCTGTGGTCAAAACAATCCCTTGGCACGGTCAATAAGCAACTTCGATGGGAAAAATAGCCCATCAGGCGCCTTCGGTGGGAAAATCAGCACCTTGGTGCACCTCTGGCAGTCGAAACAGTCCCTTGGCTCAGTCGTTAGGCAGCTTCGGTGGGAAAAATAGCCCGTTAGGCACCTTCGGTGGGAAAATAAGCGCCTTGGTGCACCTTCGGTGGCCGAAACAGTCCTTTGGCACGGTGGGTAGGTAATTTCGTTGGGAAAAATAGATCGCTGGGAGTCTTATATGGGAAAATTAGCACCTTGGTGAATCTTTGGTGGTCAAAACAGTCCCTTGGAACGGTCGCTAGGCACCTTCGGCGGGAAAAATAGCCTGTTGGGCACCTTCGAAGATAAAATCAGCACCATTGTGTGCCTTGGATGGCCGAAACAGTCCCTTTGCACTATCAGTAGGCACCTTCAATGGGAAAAATAGCCAGTTGGGCACCTTCAGGGGGAAAATCAACACCTTAATGCACCTTGGGTGGCTAAAATAGTCCATTGGAATGGTCAGTAGGCACCTTCGGTGGGAGAAATAGCCCGTTGGGCACCTTCGGCGGGAAAATCAGCATCTCAGTGCACCTTCGGTGGACGAAACAGTCCCTTTGCATAGTCGGTAGGGACCTTCGATGGGAAAAATAACCGGTTAGGCAACTTCCGTGGGAAAATTAGCACCTTGATGCACCTTTAGTGGCCAAAACAATCCCTTCGCAAGCCCCGTAGGCACATTCTGTAGGAACAACAATTGCCCTTTAGGCATCTTCAGTGCGAAAATCAGCATGTGGTTGCACCTTCAATGGTCAAAGCAATCCCTTGGCATGGTCGGTAGACACCTTCGATGGGAAAAATAGCCTGTTGAGCACCTTCAATTGGAAAATCAGCACCTTGGTGTACCTTCAGTGGCCGAAATAATCACTTGGCACGGTCGTTACGCACCTTTAGGGGGAAAAATTGCCCGTTGGGCACTTTCGGTGCGAAAATTAGCACCTTGGTGCACCTTTGGTGGACGAAACAATCCTTTGCCACGGTTGCTAAGCACGTTTTGTGGGGAAAAATAGCCCTATGGGCACCTTCGGTGGGAAAATCAACACCTTGGTGCATCTTCGGTGACGAAAATAGTCCCTTGGCTCGGTCAGTAAGCACCTTTGGTGGGATAAATATCTCGTTGGGCATCTTAAATGGGAAAATCAGCACCTTGGGGCACCTTCAGAGGTCGAAACAGTCCCTTGCCTCGGTCGGTAGGCACCTTCGGTGGGAAAATAGCCCATTGGGCACCTTCGGTTGGAAAATCAGCACCTTTGTGCACCTTCAGTGACTCAAACAGCCCCATGGCACGGTTGTTAAGCACCTTCAGTGGAAAAAATAGGTCGTTGGGTATCTTTTGTCGGAAAATCAGCACCTTTGTGCACCTTCAGTGGCCCAAACAGCCCCTTAGCACAGTTGCTGGGCACCTTTTGTGAGAAAATAGGCATCTTGGTGCACTTTTGGTGGCAAAACAGCCTGTTGGCTCGGTCGCTAATCACCTTAGGTGGGAAAAATAGCTCGTTGGGAACCTTCGGTGGGAAAATCAGCACCTTGGTGTACCTTTGGTGGCCGAAATGGTCCCTTGGCACGGACGCTAAGCACCTTCGGTAGAAAAATAGCCCGTTGGACACCTTCAGTGGGAAAATCAGCACCTTGGTGCACGTTCAGTGGCAGAAATAGTCCCTTGACTCGGTCGGTAGGCACCTTTGGTGGGAATAATAACCCATTGGGCACCTTCGGTGGGAAAATCAGCACCTTCATGCACCTTTGACGGTCGAAACAATCCCTTAGCACAGTCCGTAGGAAACTTCAGGGGAAAAATAGCCTGTTGGGCACCTTCATTGCGAGAATCAGCACCTTTGTGCACATTCGGTAGCCGAAACAGTCCCTTGGCACCAACAGTAGGCACCTTCAGCAGGAAAAATAGCCAGGTCGGCAACTTTGATGGTAAAATTAGCACCTTGGTGCACCTTCGGTGACCGAAACAGTCCCTTGGCAGTGTCAGTATGCATCTTTGGCTGAAAAAATAGCCCGTTGGGCACCTTCGTTGGGAAAATCTACAACTTAGTACACCTTCGGTGGCCGAAACAGTCCCTTCGCACGGTCACTAAGCACCTTCAGTGGGAAAAATAGCCTATTAGGCACCTTCAGTGGGAGAATGAGCACCTCTGTGCACCTTCGATGGCCAAAATAGTCGCTTCACATGGTCCGTAGGCACCTTTATTCGAAAAATCGACACCTTGGTTGACCTTTGGTGCACGAAACAATCACTTGGCACGGTTGTTAGGCACCTTCGTGGGGAAAAATAGCCCATTAGGCACCTTGGGTGGGAAAATCAACACCTTGGTGCACCTTCAGTGGCCGAAATAGCCCTTTGGCATAGTAGGTAGGCAATTTAGTTGAGAAAAATAGCCCGTTTGGCACCTTCGGTGGGAAAATGAGCACATTGGTGCATCTTAGGCGGCCGAAACAGTCCCTTGGCACAGTTGCTAGGCATCTTCGGTGGGAGAAATAGCCCGTTGGGCACCTTCGGTGGGAAAATCAGCACCTTTGTACACCTTTGATGGACAAAACAGTCCCTTCGCACTGTCAGTAGGCACCTTCAGCGGGAAAATAGCTAGTTGGGCACCTTTGGTGGGAAAATAATCACCTTGTTTCACCTTCGATGGCCGAAACAGTCCTTTGGCACAATCGGTAGGCACCTTTGGTGGGAAAAATAGCCGGTTGGGCACCTTCGTTGGAAAAATCTACACCATGGTACACCTTTAGCGGTCGAAATAGTCCCTTCGTACGGTCAGTAGGCACCTTCGATGGGAAAAATAGCCCATTCGGCACCTTTGGTGGGAAATCAGCACCTTGCTGTACCTTTGGTAGCCGAAACTGTCCCTTCGCACGATCGATGGGCACATTCGGTGGGAAAAATAGCTCATTGGTCACCTTCGGTGGGAAAATCATCACCTTGGTGCACCTTTGGTTACCGAAATGGTCCTTTGGCATGGTCACTAGGCACCTTCGGTTGGAAAAATAGCTTTTTGGTCACATTTGGTGGGAAAATCAGCACCTTGGTGCACCATTTGTAGCCGAAATAGCCCCTTGACATAGTTTCTAGGCACATTCGGTTGGAAAAATAGTTTGTTAGGCACCTTCGGTAGGAAAATCAGCACCATGGTTCACCTTCAGTGGCTGAAACAGCCCGTTGTCAAAGTCGTTAGGGACCTTCGGTGGAAAAAACAACCCGTTAGGCATCTTCGGTGGGAAAACGAGCACTTTGGTGCACCTTTGGTGGCTGAAACAGTCCCTTGGCATGGTCGCTATGCACCTTTAGGGAGAAAAATACCCCTTTGGGCACCTTCAGTTGGTACGGCCGCTATGCACCTTCAGTGGGAAAAATAGTCCGTTGGGCATCTTCCATGGAAAAATTAGTGCCTTTGTGCACCTTCGGTGACCGAAATAGCCTCTTGGCACCATTACTAGGCACCATTGGTGGGAAAAATAGGCCGTTGGGCACAATTTATAGGAAAATCAACACCTTGGTGCAGCTTCGGTGGCCAAAACCGCTGCTTGGCACTGTGGCTGGGCACCTTCGGTGAGAAAATTAGCATCTTGGTGCACCTTCGGTGGCCAAAACAATCCTTTGGCGCAGTCAATAGGCAACTTCGGTGGGAAAAATAGCCGGTTAGGCTCCTTCAGTGGGAAAATCAGCACCTTGGTGCACCTTTGGTGGCTGAAACAGTCCCTTGGAATGGTCGGTAGGCACCTTCGGTGGGAAAAATAGCCTGCTGGGCACCTTGGTGCACCTTCGATGGACGAGACAGCCCCTTTTGCACGGTTGGTAGGCACTTTGATGGAAAAAATAGCCAGTTAGGCACCTTCGGTGGGAAAAACAGTCCCTTGGCTCAGTCATTAGGCACATTCGATGGGAAAATAGCCTGTTGGGCACCTTCGGTGGGAAAATAAGCCTCTTGGTGCACCTTCGATGGCCGAAACAGTGCCTTGGCACGGTGGGTAGGCAATTTCGTTGGGGAAAATAGACCTTTGGGGGCCTTTGGTGGGAAAATTAGCACCTTGGTGAATCTTTGGTGGCCGAAACAATCCCTTGGCATGGTCGCTAGGCATCTTCGGTGGGAAAAATAGCCCGTTAGGCACCTTCGTTGAGAAAATCATCACCATTGTGCACCTTCGATGGCCGAAATAGTCCCTTCGCGTTGTCAGTAGGCACCTTTAATGGGAAAAATAGCTAGTTGGGCACTTCAGTGGGAAAATTCACACCTTGGTGCACCTTTGGCAACTGAAACGGTCTCTTGGCATGGTCGCTAGGCACCTTAAGTTGGAAAAATAGCCTGTTGGCCACCTTCGGTGGCCGAAACAGTCCCTTGGCATGGTGGGCATGGTGGGTAGGCAATTTCGTTGGGAAAAATAGACCTTTGGGGGCCTTAAGTGGGAAAATTAGCACCTTGATGAATCTTTGGTGGCCGAAACAGCCCCTTAACATGGTCGTTAGGCACCTTCAGTGGGAAAAATAGACCGTTGGGCACCCTCCATGGAAAAATTAGTGCCTTTGTGCACCTTCGGTGGCCGAAATAGCCACTTTATACTGTTGCTAGGCACCTTTGGTGGGAAAAATAGGCACCTCGGGCACCTTCTATGGGAAAATCAACACCTTGGTGCAGCTTCGATGGCCAAAATAACCGCTTGGCACGGTCACTGGGCACTTTCAGTGGGAAAATCAGCACATTCGGTAGCAAAATAGCACATTGACACGGTCGCTAGGCACCTTTGGTTGGAAAAATAGCTCGTTTGGAACCTTCGGTCGGAAAATTAGCACCTTGGTGTACCTTTGGTGGCCGAAATGGTCCCTTGACACGGTCACTAGGCACCTTTGATGGGAAAATCAGCTCCTTAGTACACCCTTAGCAGCCGAAATAGTCCCTTGGCTCGGTCGGTAGGCACCTTTGGTGGGAATAATAGTCCGTTGGGAACCTTCGGTGGGAAAATCAGCACCTTGGCTCACCTTCGGTGGCCGAAAGAATCTCTTGGCATGGTCAATAGACAACTTCGATAGGAAAAATATCCTGTTGGGCTCCTTTTGTGGGAAAATCAACACCTTGGTGCACCTTTGGTGGCTGAAACAGTCCCTTGGAATGGTCGGTAGGCACCTTTGGTGGGAAAAATAGCCTGTTGGGCACCTTGGTGCACCTTCGGTGGACGAAACAGTCCCTTTGCACGGTCGGTAGGCACCTTCGATGGGAAAAATAGCCAGTTAGGCACCTTCGGTGGGCAAAACAACCCCTTGGCTCAGTCAGTAGGGACCTTCGGTGGGAAAATAAGCCTCTTGGTGCACCTTTGGTGGCCGAAACAGTCCCTTGGCACGGTTGGTAGGCAATTTTGTTGGGAAAAATAGACCTTTGGTGGCCTTAGGTTGGAAAATTAACACCTTGGTGAATCTTTGGTGGCTGAAACAGTCCCTTGGCACAGTCGTTAGGCACCTTCGGTGGGAAAAATAGCCCATTGGGCACGTTTGGTGAGAAAATCATCACCAATGTGCACCTTCGATGGTCGAAAGAGTCCCTTCGCATTGTCAGTAGGCACCTTCAATGGGAAAAATAGCTAGTTGGGCACTTTCGGTGGGAAAATCAGCACCTTGGTGCACCTTTGGTGGCTGAAACGGTCGTTTGGAATGGTCGGTAGGCACCTTCGGTGGGAAAAATAGCCTGTTGGGCAAGTTGGTGCACCTTCGGTGGATAAAATAGTCCCATTACACGGTCGGTAAGCACCTTCGATGGGAAAAATAGCCAGTTAGGCACCTTCGGTGGGAAAATCAGCACATTGGTTTACGTTCAATGGCCAAAAGAGTCCCTTCGCAAGGCTGGTAGGCACATTCTGTGGGAAAAATGGCCCTTTAGGCACCTTTAGTGGGAAAATCAGCATGTGCGTGCAGCTTCGATGGTCGAACCATTCCCTTGGCACGGTCGGTAGGCACCTTCGGTTGGAAAAATAGCCCGTTGGGCATCTTCCGTCAGAAAATCAGCACCTTGGTGTATCTTTAGTGGCCGAAACAATCACTTGGCACGGTCACTAGGCACCTTTGGGGGGAAAAATAGCTCGTTGGGCACCTTCGGTGCGAAAATCAGCACATTGTTACACCTCTGATGGATGAAACAGTCCCTTGGCATGATCGCTAGGCACCTTCTGTGGGGACAAATAGCCCTATGGGCACCTTCGGTGGGAAAATCAGCACCTTGTTGCGTCTTCACTGGCAGAAACAGTCCCTTGACTCGGTCAATAACCAACTTTGGTTGGAAAAATATCTATTTGGGCATCTTCAGTGGGAAAATAAGCACCTTGGGGCACCTTCAGAGGTCGAAACAGTCCCTTGCCTCGGTCGATAGGCACCTTCAGTGGGAAAAATAGCCCGTTGGGCATGTTTGGTTGGAAAATCGGCACCTTTGTAGACCTTCAGTGGCCCAAACAGTGCCATGGCACGGTCGTTAGGCACCTTCGGTGGGGTAAATAGGTCGTTGGGTATCTTTGGTGTGAAAATTAGCACCTTTGTGCACCTTTAGTGGCCCAAACAGCCCCTTAGCACGATCACTGGGCACCTTTTGTGGGAAAATAGGCATCTTGGTGCACTTTTGGTCGCAAAATAGCCTGTTGGCTCGGTTGCTAGGCACCTTACGTGGGAAAAATAGCTCATTGGGAACCTTCGGTGGGAAAATCAGCACCTTGGTGTACCTTTGGTGGTCGAAATGGTCCCTTGGCATGGACGCTAGGCACCTTTGGTGGAAAAAAGCCTGTTAGGCACCTTCGGTGGGAAAATCAGCACCTTGGTGCATGTTCAGTGGCAGAAATAGTCCCTTGACTCGGTCGGTAGGCACCTTCGGTGGGAATAATAGCTTGTTGGGCATCTTCGATGGCTGAAACAATCCCTTAGAATGGTCCGTAGGAAACTTCAGGGGGAAAAATAGCCTGTTGGGCATCTTCAGTGGCCGAAATAGTCCCTTGGCACCGACGGTAGGCACCTTCGATGAGAAAAATAGCCAGGTCAGCAACTTCGATGGTAAAATTAGCACCTTGGTGCACCTTCAGTGGCTGAAACAGTCCCTTGGCACCATCAGTAGGCATCTTTGGCTGAAAAAATATCCCGTTGGGCACCTTCGTTTGGAAAATCTACAACTTGGTGCACCTTCGGTGGCTGAAACAGTCCCTTCGCACGGTCGCTGGGCACCTTTAGTGGGAAAAATAGCCTATTAGGCACCTTCGGTAGGAGAATAAGCACCTTTGTGCGCCTTTGATGGACAAAGCAGTCACTTCACAAGGTCGGTAGGCACCTTCAGTCTGAAAATCGGCACCTTGGATGACATTTGGTGGCCGAAACAATCACTTAGCTCGGTCACTAGGCAGCTTCATGGGGAAAAATAGCCCGTTGGGCACCTTCAGTGGGAACATCAGCACCTTGGTGGACCTTCGGCGACCGAAATAGCCCTTTGGCACAGTAGGTAGGCAATTTCATTAGGAGAAACAGCCAGTTTGGCACCTTCATTAGTAAAATGAGCACATTGGTGCATCTTCGGTGGCCGAAACAGTCCCTTGGCACGATCGCTAGGCACCTTCGGTGGGAAAAATAGCCCATTGGGCACCTTCGGTGGGAAAATCAGCACCTTTGTGCACCTTCGATGGATGAAACAGTACCTTCGCACGGTCAGTAGGCACCTCCGGCGGGAAAATAGCTAGTTGGGCACCTTTGGTGGGAAAATTAACACCTTGGTGCACCTTCGATGGCCGAAACAGTCCTTTGGTATGATCGGTAGGCACCTTTGGCTAGAAAAATAGCTGGTTGGGTACCTTCGTTGGGAAAATCTACACCTTGGTCCACCTTCAGCGGTCGAAATAGACCCTTCATACAGTCAGTAGGCACCTTCGATGGGAAAAATAGCCTATTCAGCTCCTTCGGTGGGAAATCAGCACCTTGGTGTACCTTCGATAGCCGAAACTATCCTTTCGCATGGTCGATGGGCTCATTCGGTGGGAAAAATAGCCCTTTAGACACCTTCAGTGGGAAAATCATTACCTGGGTGTACCTTCGGTGGTCAAAACAATCGCTTGGGATAGTTGCTAGGCACGTTCGGGGGGAAAAATAGCCCATTGGGCACCTTCGGTGGGAAAATTAGCACCTTGGAGCACCTTCGGTGGATGAAACAGCCCCTTGGCACGGTTGCTAGGCACCTTCGGTAGGGACAAATAGCCCGTTGGGCACCTTCGTTGGGATAATCAGAACCTTGGTGCACCTTTTGTGGCCGAAATAGTTCCTTGGAACAGTCGCTAGGCATCTTTGGTGGGAAAAATAGCCTAGTTAGGCACCGTCGGTGGGAAAATAAACACCTTGGTGCACCTTTGGTGGCCGAAACAGCCCCTTTGCACGGTCGTTGGGCACATTCAGTGGGAAAATCAGCACCTAGGTGCACCTTCGATGACAAAACAGCCCGTTGGCACGGTCGCTAGGCACCTTTGGTGGGACAAATAGCTCATTAGGAACCTTCGGTGGGGAAATCAGTACCTTGGTATACCACTGGTGGCTGAAATGGTCCCTTGGCACGGACGTTAGGCACCTTCGATGGGAAAAATAGCCCATTAGTCACCTTTGGTGGGAAAATCAGCACCTTGGTGCACCTTGGGTGGCTGAAATGGTCCCTTGGCATGGTCGCTAGGCACCTTCGGTTGGAAAAATAGCCTACTGGCCAACTTTGTGGGAAAATTAGCACCTTGGGGCACCATTTGTAGCCGAAGTAGCCCCTTGACACAATTGCTAAGCACATTCGATCGGAAAAATAACCCGTTAGGCACCTTCAGTAGGAAAATCAGCACCATGGTTCACCTTCGGTGGCTGAAATAACCTCTTGCCAAAGTCGTTAGGGACCTTCGGTGGAAAAAATAGCCCGTTGGGCATGTTCGGTGGGAAAATGAGCACCTTGGTGCACCTTTGGCGGCCGAAACAGTCTTCGCACGGTGGGTAGGCAATTTCGTTGGGAAAAATAGACCTTTGGGGACCATAGGTGGGAAAATTATCACCTTGGTGAATCTTTGGTGGCCGAAACAGTCCTTCGGCACGGTCACTAGGCACCTTCGGTAGGAAAAATAGCCCGTTGGGCACCTTCGGTGAGAAAATCATCACCATTGTGCACCTTTGATGGCTGAAATAGTCCCTTCACATTGTCAGTAGGCACCTTCAATGGGAAAAATAGTCAATTGGGCACTTTCGGTGGGAAAATCAGCACCATGGTGCACCTTTGGTGGCTGAAACGATCCCTTGGCATGGTCGCTAGGCACCTTCGATTGGAAAAATAGCCTATTGGCCACCTTCTGTGGGAAAATCAGCACCTTGGTGCACCATTTGTAGCCAAAATAGCCCCTTGACACGGTTGCTAGGTACATTTGGTTGGAAAAATAGCCCGTTAGGCACCTTCGGTATGAAAATCAGCACTATGGTTCACCTTTAGTGGCCAAAATAGCCCCTTGTCAAAGTCGTTAGGGACCTTCGGTGGAAAAAATAGTCCATTGGGCATCTTCGGTCAGAAAATCAGCACCTTGGTGCATCTTTGGTGGGCGAAACAGTCCCTTGGCACAGTCGCTATGCACCTTTAGGGAGAAAAATACCCCTTTGGGCACCTTCGATGGCCGAAACAACCCTTTGGCACGGCCGCTACGCACCTTTAGTGGGAAAAATAGCCCGTTGGGCACCTTCCATAGAAAAATTAGTGCCTTTGTACACCTTCGGTTGCCGAAATAGCCACTTGGCACTGTTGCTAGGCACCTTTGGTGGGAAAAATAGGCCGTTGGGCACCTTCAATGAGAAAATCAACATCTTGGTGCAGCTTCGGTGGCCAAAACAGCCGCTTGGCACGATCGCTGGGCACCTTCGGTAGGAAAATCAGAACCTTCAGTGACAAAATAGCACATTGACACGGTCTCTAGACACCATTGGTAGGAAAAATAGCTCGTTTGAAACCTTCGGTCGGAAAATCAACACCTTGGTGTACCTTTGGTGGCCGAAATGGTCCCTTGGCACGGTCTCTAGGCACCTTCGGTGGGAAAATCAGCTGCTTGGTACACCTTTAGCGGCCGAAACAGTCCCTTGGCTCGGTCGGTAGGCACCTTTGGTGGGAATAATAGCCCGTTGGGCACCTTCGGTCGGAAAATCAACACCTTGGTGCACTTCGGTGGCCGAAACAGTCCCTTGGCATGATCAATAGGCAACTTCGGTGGGAAAAATAGCCCGTTGGGTACCTTCGGTGGGAAAATTAGCACTGTGGTGCACCTTTGGTGGCTGAAACAATCCCTTGGAATGGTTGGTAGGCACCTTCGGAGGGAAAAATAGTCTGTTGGGCACCTTGGTGCACATTCGATGGATGAAACAGTCCCTTTGCACGATCGGTAGGCACCTTCAATGGGAAAAATAGACAGTTAGGCACCTTTGGTGGGAAAAACAACCCCTTGGCTCAGTCACTAGGCACCTTCGGTGGGAAAATAGCCTGTTGGGCTCCTTCGGTGGGAAAATAAGCCTCTTAGTGCATCTTCGGTGGCTAAAACAGTCCCTTGGCACGGTGGGTAGTGAGAAAAGTAGACCTTGGGGGCCTTAGGTGGGAAAATTAGCATCTTGGTGAATCTTTGGTGGCCGAAACAGTCTCGTGGCACGGTCGCTAGGCACCTTCAGTGGGCAAAATAGCCCGTTGGGCACCTTCGGTGAGAAAATCATCACCATTGTGCACCTTCGACGGCCAAAACAGTCCCTTCTCATTGACAGTAGGCACCTTCAATGAGAAAAATAGCCAGTTGGGCACTTTCGGTGGGAGAATCAGCACCTCGGTGCACCTTTGGTGGCTGAAATGGTCCCTTGGAATGATCGGTAGGCACCTTCGGTGTGAAAAATAGCCTGTTGGGCACATTGGTGCACCTTCGGTGGACGAAAGAGTCACTTTGCACGGTCGATAGGCACCTTCGATGTGAAAAATAGCCAGTTAGGCCCCTTCGGTGGGAAAATCAGCACCTTGGTGCACCTTCAATGGCCAAAACAGTCCCTTTGCAAGGCTGGTAGGCACATTCTGTGGGAAAAATGGCCCTCTAGGCACCTTTAGTGGGAAAATCAACACGTGGGTACACCTTTGATGGTCGAAGCAGTACCTTGGCACAGTCAGTAGGCACCTTCAGTGGGAAAAATAGTCCGTTGGGCACCTTCCGTCAGAAAATCAGCACCTTGGTGTATCTTCAGTGGCCAAAACAATCACTTGACACGGTCACTAGGCACCTTTTGGGGGGAAAAATAGCCCGTTGGGCACCTTCGGTGCAAAAATCAGCACCTTGGTGCACCTTTGGTGGATGAAATAGTCCCTTGGCATGGTCGCTAGGCACCTTGTGTGGGGACAAACAGCCTGATGGGCACCTTCGGTGGGAAAATCAGCACCCTGGTGTATCTTCGGTGGTAGAAACAGTCCCTTAACGTGGTCAGTAAGCACCTTTTGTGAGAAAAATATCCCATTGGGCATCTTCAGTGGGAAAATCAGCACCTTGGTCCACCTTGAGAGGCCGACACAGTCCCTTGCCTCGGTCGGTAGGCACCTTCGGTGGGAAAAATAGCCCGTTGAGCACCTATGGTTGGAAAATCAGCACCTTTGTTCACCTTTAATGGCCCAAACAGCCCCTTGGCACGGTGGTTAGGAACCTTTGGTGGGAAAAATAGGTCGTTGGGCATCCTTAGTGGGAAAATCAGTACCTTTGTGCACCTCCAGTGGCCCAGGCAACCCCTTGGCACAGTCGCTGGGCACCTTTGGTGGGAAAATAAGCACCTTGGTGGCAAAACAGCCCATTGGCACGGTGGTTAGGCACCTTCGGTGGGAAAAATTAGAGTGTTGGGCCCCTTCGATGACAAAATCAGCACCTTGGTGTACATTTGGTGGCCGAAATGTTCCCTCGGCATGGTCGCTAGGCACCTTCAGTGGGAAAATCAGCACCTCGGTGCATCTTCAGTGACTGAAACAGTCCCCTCAACGATCGGTAGGCACCTTTGGTGGGAAAAATAGCCTGTTCGGCTCCTTCGGTGGGAAAATTAGCACCTTTGTGCAGCTTTAGTGGCCGAAACTATCCGTTCACACATTCAGTAGGCACATTCGGTGGGAAAAATTACCCTTCAGGCACCTTTAGTCAGAAAATCAACACTTGGGAGCACTTTCGGTGGCCAAAACAATCCATTGGCACAGTTGGTAGGCACCTTCGGTGGGAAAAATAACCCCATGGGAACCTTCGATGGGAAAACGAGCACCTTGGTGTTCCTTTGGTGGCTGAAACAATCACTTGACACGATCGCTAGGCACCTTCAAGGGGGAAAAATAGCCCATTGGGCACCTTTGGTGGGAAAATGAGCACCTTCGGTGGTCAAAACAGTCCCTTGACTCAGTTGGTAAGCACCTTCGGTGGGAAAAGTAGCCCATAGGGCATCTTCGGTGGGAAAATCAGCACCTTGAAGCACCTTCGATGGCCAAAACAGTCCCTTGGCTCATTTAGTAGGCACCTTCGACGGTAAAAATAGCCCATTTGGCACCTTCGGTGGGAAAATCAGCACCTTTGTGCACCTTTGGTGGCCAAAATAGCCCCTTGGCATGGTCGCTAAGCACCTTCAGTGGGAAAATCATCACCTTGGTGCACCTTCGGTGGTCGAAACAACCCATTGACACGGTCGTTGGGCACCTTCGGTGCAAAAATCAGCCCCTTGGTGCACCTTTAGTGGCAAAACAACTCGTTGGCACGGTGGCTAGGCACCTTCGGTGGGAAAAATAGCTCATTGTGAACCTTTGGTGAGAAAATCAACACCTCGGTGTACCTTTGGTGGCCAAAATAGTCCCTTGGCATGGACGCTAGGCACCTTCGGTGGAAAAAATAGCTCGTTGGGCATCTTCGGTTGGCACCTTTGATCGAAAAATTAGCCAAGTTGCCACCTTCGGTCAAAAAATTAGCACCTTGGTGCATCTTCGCCTACCGAAAGAGTCCCTTGGCACTGTCGGTAGGCAACTTTGGCTGAAAAAATAGCCAGTTGGGCACAATCATTGGGAAAATCTACACCCTGGTGCGCCTTCGGTTTTCGAAACAATCCTTTAGAACGGTCGATAGGCACCTTGGTGCACCTTCGGTGGAAAAATAGCCCGTTGGAGCAGTGGCTAGGCACCTTTGATGTGAAAAATTAGCGCGTTAGGCCCCTTGTTGAGGAAAATCAGCACCTTGGTGTACATTTGGTGGCCAAAATGGTCCCTTGGCACAGTTGCTAGGTATCTTCGGTGGGAAAATTTGTAGCTTGGTGCACCTTTGGTGGGAAAATCAGCACCTTGGTAAGCCTTCGATGGCCCAGATAGTCCCTTGGCACGGCCGGTAGGCAACTTTGGCCAGAAAAATAGCTTGTTGGGCACTTTCGGTGGGAAAATCAGTACCTTGGCACGCCTTTGGTGGCTGAAACAATCACTTGATAGGGTCACTAGGCACCTTCGGTGGGAAAAATAGCTCGTTGTGAACCTTTGGTAGGAAAATCAGCACCTTGGTGTACCTTTGGTGGCCAAAATATTCCCTTGGCATGGAGGCTAGGCACCTTCAGTGGGAAAAATAGCTCGTTGGGTACCTTCGATCGGCATCTTCGATCGAAAAATTAGCCAGGTTGCCACCTTCTGTCGGAAAATTAGCACCTTGGTACATCTTTGGCAACTGAAAGAGTCCCTTGGGCACTATCAATAGGCACCTTTGGCGGGAAAAATAGCCAGTTGGGCACCTTCATTGGGAAAACCTACACCCTGGTGCGCCTTCGGTGGCCGAAACAGTCCCTTAGCACAGTCGATAGGCACCTTCAGGGGGAAAAATAGCCCGTTAGGCACCTTTGGTGGGAAAATGAGCACCTTGATGCACCTTCGGTGCCTGAAATATTCCCTTCGCACAGTCGATAGCCACCTTCAATGGAAAAAATGGCCCATTGGGCATCTTTAGTGGGAAAATCAGCACCTTGGTAGAAATGGCCCGGTGGTCGAAACAATCACTTGGAACGATCGCTAGGCACCTTCGGGAGGAAAATCTGCACCTTGATGAACCTTCAATGGCTGAAACAATCCCGTTGTACGGTCGGTAGAAACCTTTGGTGGGAAAAATAGCCCTTTAGGCACCTTCGGTGGGAAAATGAACTCTTTGGTGCACCTTCGGCGGCCAAAAAAGTCCCTTCGCACGGTTTGTAGGCACATTTGGTGGGAAAATTAGCCATTTAGGCACCTTCGATGTTAAAATCAGCTCCTGGGTGCACCTTCGGTGGCCAAAACAGTCCCTTGGCACGGTCGGTAGGCACCTTAGGTGGGAAAAATAGCATGTTGGGCACCTTCGGTGGCCAAAATAGTTCCTTGGCATAGTCGCTAGGTGCCCTCGGTGGGAAAATCAGCACCTTGGTTCACCTTCAGTGGAATAACAGCCCGTTGGAGCGGCAGCTAGACACCTTTGTTGTGAAAAATTAGCACGTTGGGCCCCTTCTGTAGGAAAATCAACACCTTGGTGTACATTTGGTGGCCAAAATGGTCCCTTGCCACAGTCGCTAGGCACCTTCGGTGGGAGAAATAGTCCATTCGGCACCTTCGGTGGGAAAATCAGCATCTTGGTGCACCTTCGGTGGCCAAAATAACCCCATGGCATGGTCGCTAGGTATCTTCGGTGGGAAAATTCGCAGCTTGGTGCACCTTTGGTGGGAAAATCAGCACCTTGGTAAGCCTTCGATGGCCCAAATAGTCCCTTGGCACGGCCGATAAGCAACTTTGGCTAGAAAATAGCTTGTTGGGCACCTTCGGTGAGAAAATCAGTACCTTGGCGTGCCTTTGGTGGCTGAAACAATCACTTGATTGGGTCACTAGGCACCTTCGGCGGGAAAAATAGCCCATTGGGCACCTTAGGTGGGAAAATCAACACCTTGGTGCACCCCCAGTGGCTGAGACAACCCCCTGGTACGATCGCTGTGCACCTTCAGTGAAAAAATCAGCATCTTGGTGCACCTTCGGTGGCAAAACAGCCCGTTGGCACAGTCGTTAGGCACATTCAATGGGAAAAATAGCTCATTGGGAACCTTTGGTGGGAAAATCAGCACCTTAGTGTGCCTTTGGTGGACGGAATGGTCCCTTGACACGATCGCTAGGAACCTTCAATGGGAAAAATAACTCGTTGGGTGCCTTCGATGGGAAAATAAGCTCCTTGGTACACCTTTAATGGTCGAAATAGTCCCTTGGCTTGGTCAGTAGGCACCTTCGGTGGGAAAATTAGTACCTTGGTGCAGCTTCGGTGGCCGAAACAATCCGTCGACATGGTCAGTAGGCAACTTTGGTGAGAAAAATAGCCCGTTGGGCACCTTCTGTTGGAAAATCAATACCTTGGTGCCCCTTTGGTGACCAAAAAAGTCCCTTGGATCGGTCTTTAGGCACCTTCAGTGGGAAAAATAGCCCGTTGGGCACCTTCGATGGGAAAGTCAGCACCTTGGTGCACCTTCGGTGGCCGAAACTGTCCCTTGGCATGGTGCGTAGGTGCCTTCAGTCGAAAAAATAGACCTTTGGGCACCTTCAGTGGGAAAATCAGCATCTTGGTGCATCTTTGGTGGACTAAACAATCCCTTGACATGGTCGCTAAGCTCCTTTAATGGGAAAAATAAGTCGTTGGACATCTTTGATCAGAAAATCAACACCTTGGTGCACCTTCGGTGGTCAAGACAGTCCATTGGCATGGTCGGTAGGCACTTCAGTGGGAAAATAGCCAGTTTGGCACCTTTGGTGGGAAAATTAGCACCTTGGTGAACTTTCGGTAGCCGAAATTGTCCCTTGGCAAGGTCAATATGTGCCTTTGGCGGGAAAAGCAGCCCGTTCGGCACCTCCATTGGGAAAATCTACACCTTGATGCACCTTCGGTGGTCGAAATAGTCCCTTGGCATGGTTGATAGGCAACTTCATTGGGAAAATCAGCGGTGCACCTTCGGTGGGAAAATCCGCAATTTGGTACACCTTCGATGGCTGAAATAGTCCCTTGGCATGGTCGGTAGGCACCTCTGGCGGGAAAAATAGGTCGTTGGGCACCTTTGGTGGAAAAATCGGCACCTTGGTGTACCTTCAGTGGCCGAAACAATCACTTGGTACAATTGCTAGGCAGCTTGGGGGGCAAAATAGGCAGTTTGGGCACCTTCAGTGGGAAAATTAGCACCTTGGTGCACCTTTCGTGGATGAAATAGTCCCTAGGCATGGTCGCTAGGCACCTTCGGTAGCGACAAATAGCTCATTGGGCACCTTCGGTGGGAAAATCATCATCTTGGTGCACCTTAGCTGGTCAAAACAGTCCCTTGGCTTGGTCAGTAAGCACCTACGATGGGAAAAAATATCATGTTAGGACTCTTCAGTCGGAGAATCAGCACCTTGGTGCACCTTTGATGGCCGAAACAGTCCCTTGGCTTGGTTGGTAGGCACTTTGGGTGGAAAAAATAGCCCATTGGGCACCTTTGGTGGGAAAATCAACACCTTTGTGCTCCTTCAGTGGCTAAAACAGCCCCTTGGCACAATCGCTGGGCACCTTTGGTGGGAAAAATAGGCCGTTGGGTATGTTTGGGGTGAAAATCAGCACCTTGGTGCACCTTTGGTGGCTGAAACAACCCCTTAGCACAGTCGCTGGGCACCTTCGTTGGGAAAATCAGCACCTTGGTAGCAAGTGTGTTGAATGTTTTTAATTTGAAGCATTTGCATTTGTATATCCAAAGTCTACACATTCATTCATCACACCGCATCTGGCATCTAGACTGTATTGTAAGAGAAAATTATTTAATCATGGTTTAGTGGTGAGCACTCCAATAGGAATTACTATAGTGATTGGTGAGGTGTGTAAGGGATTGATCAGGCAAAGTTCGAAGTTGATTTGATTGTACTATAGTTAAAGGAAATAGATATTGTTCTAGGTATATATTGGCTCACTGCTTATAGGGCCGTGATAAACTGTTATGCTAAGGAGGTAGTTTTTGAATCACTCAATCAGCTGAGAGTGGTGTTTTGACAAGTTAGTTAGGTTGCACTAGCTCAACTAATTTCATTCATGAGTGCTTTGATATTAATTTGAGGTGGATATGAGGCTTATTTGGCCCATGTAGTTGATACCTGGAATGAACTATCGGGTTTACCCCAAAAAGGGAGACAAAGTTTACCATTAAACCTTGAATGGATATTCCTGTGTTTTTTGGGAAAGGGAGACAGAGTTTACCATTTGGCCTACGCAGTTGATACTTGGAATGAACTCGGAATCGATATTCTTGTTGTTAAGGATTTTCGGGATGTGTTTCCTACTAAACTACCAGGTTTACCCCAGAAAGGGAGACGAAGTTTACCATTGACCTTGTTCCAAGTACCGCTCCTATATTAATTCCTCTATATAGGATGGCACCCATGGAACTGAAGGAACTGAAGACCCAATTACAGGAATTGTTGGAAAAGGGTTTCATTAGACCCAGTGTGTCACCTTGGGGGAGCTTCGGTATTGTTTGTAAAAAAGAAGGATGGACCTCTATGGTTGTGTATTGATTATCAGTAGTTAAATCAGGTAACAGTAAGAATAAGTAACCATTGTCGAGGATTAATGATTTACTTGATCAATTACAAGAGCTCAGGTGTTCACAAAGTTAGACTTGAGATCAGGATATTATCAGTTGAAAATAGTTGAGACTGATGTACTAAAGAGTGCATTTAGAATAAGATATGGGCACTTTTGAGTTTTTGGTGATGCTGTTTGGGTTGACTAATGCCCCAGCAACTTTTATGGCCTTGATGAATAAGGTATTTCAAGTTTATTTAGATTACTTGTGATTGTATTTATTGATGATATTTTAGTGTATTCAAAGGGTAGAGAGGAACATAGAACATCTAAGATTGGGCCTACAGATAATGAGGGAAAAACAATTAGATGCCAAGTTCAGCAAATGTGAATTTTGACTTTATCGAGTAGTATTCTTGGGTCATATTGTGTCTAGACAAGGCATACAGGTAGACTCGAAGAAAATAAAAATAGTTATGAAGTGGGAAGCTCCAAAAAATGTGATTGAGATATTAAGTTTCTGAGCATTAGCTAGTTATTACAGAAGGTTTGTTGAAGGGTTTTCATTGATCTCAGCCCCTTTGACAAAACTTCTGGGAAAGAATGTTCCTTGTAGATGGAATGATGATTGTCAAAGAAATTTAAAGGAACTGAAACATTAGTTAACTACAACACTGGTGTTGACTTTATGATGGCATTTTGCAAATTTTTGAAAATTGGGGTATTTTGGACTAGGAAAAATGTAGAAATAAAAGACAAATAGAAATGTGACAAATAAACTAGTAAATGTTTGACAATTGGACAAATGACTATGTGACAAGTGGAGCAATTAGTAAGTGACATATGGATTAACCAAATAGATGAAAAATGTAATACATGAAAAAGGACATGTGTTAAGACTTAAATGAGACATCTAAGCTATGTTTTTTGGAAAGGAAGACTTTGCAGCTCCTTTGTTTCATGTCCACCGAAATTCTCCACCATTAAACCTCTCTTCTTGCTCACCCATCTAACTTGTGCATGTTTGTGTTATTGACTCATCCATCACTAAAACACGTTGAAAAGTCTTCAACCGTTTAGGGAACATACTTCTGTATTTTAGACATAACTTGACCTATGAATATCCAAATTTGATGGATTCAAGTTTATAGTAATCTAGAAACATATAGCTACATTTTTCAAGTAGGAATTGAAATTGAAATCTGTACCCTGAAATTTGGCTTAAAGTTGAGAATTGTGTTCTATTGAGGTATGGGAATATTTTGTAGTAATTTGATTATAATTTACACGATACTGAACCAAACTGCATTAATTTGATGTCATTAGAAACTTAATACGTAGAGAAACATTGATTAGAAGAAGGTGTTGCTTAAATACCACATTTGCTAGGTCATAATGATCATACAAAACTGAACTAAAAATTTGTCCTATGAAAAACTGGAAAAAAACTGTAGGATAAGTTGCTTGATGTTATGTTTATGTGATTATGATCAACGATTTTGTATGATACATTTTGTGGAAGTTCTGAATTGGAATGGAGGTAAGTATGAAGAAGAATTAAAGTAGGAATGATAAGATATGAATAGATGTGTTAGATATAACATATAGGAATGGGAAATTTGAAAATTGACCTGTAAAGGGTTGTTAGGCAGACTTCATGCCTGCTGGGCAGAGATTCTCTAGAATTTCAGTGTTGCAACCCTGTGCATGTTCATTTAGAGGGACACACATGTCCACTGGGCAGACATTCTTAGGATATTTTAATAAATGTGCAATTTTTATCCTTTAGATGGTAAAATCTCTCTGTGAGGTTTTCATAGAAGTTGTAAAACTCAAATTCCTCTTTAAAACTATATTTGAATGATCTTAATCCGACATGTATAATGAAAGTTATGCTTATTGTCCCAAATCATGTACATATATGAATTTGTTGACTTGTCAATGCTTTCCTATAATGTAAGTAGGTTTGAATAGGATCTTGAATGAGCCTAGTGGTTGATGAATGAGATGATAAAAGTAAGGAAAGTGTGTTAGGTACTAAAGAATGGTTGAAAGATGTTGGTAATTGATTAGAGACGCATATTAAGGAAATGTACTTGGGATTGTCATTGAACATGCATACTATATGACACATACATAAATGTACTTATGAATGATTATTCATATGAAAATGCACATGAGTAGTATATAAATGTATTTGATTGTTTATAGAGGAGCACGTTAAATGACCATTTCCAGACATTGCAGGGACTTTAAGGTAATAAGCTAAAGGGAGCCCTTGTGAGTCAATCTAGATGATCTGCCTAGGATTGATTGATTCTATTTAAATTCCAATTATTGAACTATTTGTGATCTGTATATAAATTTCGAACTTTAAAGGTTTGGGGAGTTTGATATTCAGGAATGTATTGGAAGTGTTCTATTTGCATCTGAAATTTGAATGATATCTGTTTGTTACTGAATTTTGATTGAATTATGAATACTCATCAAAATTTGAATGTTAGACTAAGGTCCGATGAATATATAATTCTGTCTGTGCATCATATGTCAATGCTTTTCATGACATATTCCATTATTTGATGCATTTCATAAAACGTATCTTCACATAAGGGTATTGTGATCAAAATAGCTAGTCTAAAAGAGCTTTAAACTTAGAATTCTACACATAGAACTTTGTTCCGTGATTTCTGTATCTAACTGAGCCCAATAGGCTAGTATCGATAATTTTATTTGTATCGTAAAGGCTTTTAGTCATAACAAATAATAACGAATCTGGAGTCTCATATGCATCTGCATTTATATATTTATAGTTATGAAATATATGCTTATAAAATTTTTTCTAAAGCTGTGATGTTAAAGTGATATGCTATGATAATGCGATTGATTGGGTTGTACATGTTCTAAAAGAGTGTAGGCATAATGTGACTGGTTAAGTTGTACAAGTTTTGAAAGAATGTATGTGAACTATATGACATTCAATACGTCTTATTGTGATGGAAATGTTGTGAAATTGGTTAGTTGTATGATATTTGTGTATTTTCCTAAAGTGAGATCATTTATGATGGTTCACTCATTGAGTTCGCAAAACTCATCAAAAATTGCAATATGGCTTTTCTGGTACGAGACAGGAAACTTATATTTCTAAAATTCTATAGAAGCACATTTTGGATTAAGAGATGACTCAAAGTTCTGTCAGTTGGCATTTGAGGAGTTGCAATTGTTTTTAATTAGTTTACATATGTCTTGTAGAACTTATGTATAAAGGTTGTAAATATTGGTTTTAATGTTTACTTTGTAAACTTTTATGAATGAAATGAAAAGTTGAGGTTTTTAAGTACTATGCATTCTTTATGATGCCATTTAAGAGATTATGTTTGCTGCAACATACCATTGTCATTGGATATGTACTTGAACATCCTCTGGATGTTCGGGTATATACTCTATGGTAGTGGGATGTAACAATTTATATGAGTTCAAATCATAATACAAAAAATATAACATGAAATGGGATGCTAATACACAAGACATCTATCTAGACTCCTCAGATTCAGGTGATCAAACTTTTGAGTTATTCTTGTCCCCATAAAGCAACTATTAGACTTCTAGTACATAACCTCAATAGCTAGAACTCCCTCAAACCTAAAAAATAACGCTACAATTGGGTTGAGTTTGCGAACTAAATAAGTAAACCATCATTGATGATTAACTCAAGTTAGGTCACAAAAATAAGTATATCAAGTTTATCATACATCCACAAGCATATCATGTAAGCTAGCATTGCATATCACAAGACATACTCAATCAACT
The DNA here is from genome assembly GCA_027563915.1 of Erythroxylum rotundifolium. NCBI lineage: Eukaryota > Viridiplantae > Streptophyta > Magnoliopsida > Malpighiales > Erythroxylaceae > Erythroxylum > Erythroxylum rotundifolium. Next base: position 12,101 of record JAOSBO010198333.1, on the reverse strand, counting down.
TCAATTGTAATTCACTATTTCAAACAATTCAATAATTCATTTCAATTTAATTATGTTATACATGTAGGGATGTATATGCGAATGCACATGTGTTTCCATTTTCATTTGTTTTGTTGTGATCAAGTTCCTATCAACCCAATTTACTGTCCCGTATCTGTTATGGATACCGAGATCACTTTTGGCCCAAATCCATTGTAAATACCAAATCCATCTTATCTGAGACTGAGACTTTTTTCACAATCCTGAGCTCAAAGCTCTTTTCCGCATAGAAGTCACTCTAGTCACAACTCCTTTATCTAATCATGCATTTCAATGTGATAAGATCCATAATTTTATATGCTATGTTTCCATTTCAGTATACTCATGTCGTATATCAAGATTTTCGGATCTAAGTCCAACATTTATCAATTAATTGTACACACATTTTAGATTAATCATACAATTTATACCAAAGCATATATAAATGAGCTTACACATCTAAGTTAACTCACAGTATGCTCCAAAAAAGCTATTGCTTCAATGTTCCGGCAATGTCTAAATGTTAAAGATCACCTTGCGCATCTATCATCATGTAATACACACATAGTTCAAAAATCACTAATTTGTTTAATTATATGAATATACGATCATGCACATGTATATATGTCATGTTTTAATGGATACTTAATTGACTTTCTTGGTATGTATTCTTATACAAATATATTGACTATTTAAACATTATAGCTTGTATATAATTAGTTTGCAATCTGGTTTATGCCTTAAGTAAGCTTGATTTACTCCAAATTCATTAATCATGCATTCACCGAACTTTTTTAGCAATATATATATTCACACAATTTCCCAATTCTCAATCATCCATACCTAATACACATTACTTATTTCCTTAAGATCATGTTTGCATTTATATGAACACCTTTATTCCTTTGACAACTCACAATGTCCAGATTTGGATACATAGATATCAAAAAGGACCTTTTTCAAAGTTTTGACATTAATTAACAACTTAAACTTATCAAGCTCTTAACCAATTAATCAAGTATCACTCTAGGTTCATTCCAAGCCTTCAGCAAGTCCAAATACACTAATTTAGAGTGACTTTTCCTCAGATGGTTCAACATGTACACAAAGTAGAAATTAAGAATCAAGAACTATGCCTATGATCATAGGGGACCTTGCCATGATTATGACAGAAGGCAAGTAAACAGGCCACGATCATGCACTGAGGGCCATAATCATGGATTGTCTTTCTTCCTTAATTCTCCATGAATTTCACATACTTTGAGACATTACTACCATTTGAATTTTCCCAGAGTGCGTGACGTTTAAAGTTACCTCATATCATGCTAGTCTAGCTTGCATATTGGTTACATCAAATCTCACAAAAATCCACTCATTTGTTTCATTACCATTCACTCTATACCATCATACATTTAGTCCTAACTTTTCCATATTTGAGAACACTTCAATAAAACCTATCTTTACCATTAATTCATCATCAATTATACTTCAAATACCAACTTAAATAATCCTTGTTATAGCCCATAAACTACTATTATCATGCGTACAAAAATAAAATCGAAGGTACCCCTTTTTGTTCATCATTTTTCCAGCATAATTTCAACACCAATACCACTTTCAATCTATCCTCAATCAGTCATCATAATTTCTGCTAACACATGTCACAAGGATCAGTATTTCACTTACTTTTTTAACTCAAATGCCACCTCAAAGTATTAAGCCTGCTTTGCCTCACATGCATGCAAGATCATCTCAAGATCAATGAGGGAGTAGGATGAGTTTTAGCAAAGACACAAGAAGATAACAACAAATACAACAATGTTTGGCTTTTATAACTATCTTTATGAAGGATTTTTTCATGGATTTTGATGTGGCAATTGATCAGAATTCTGGTAGAAACACAAAGATGTAAGGGAGAAGTAAGTTTCGACACTAAGAGGAAGAAGAATGAGAGAGTTTTAGCAAAAAGACAACAAGTGAAGAGACTTTGCCATGTGTGTGTTGTGTTGTGCAAGTGAATGATAAGTTTAAGGACACTTGTCATGAAAACAAAAAAGACACATATCCACTCTTTAGGCTGCCACATGTCTCTTAATTCTTATGCCATTTGTCACTTAATTCTACTACAATATGTCACTCAATTTCTAGGCTTAGTCATCCTAAATTTTCACATGTCAACCTATCTTGTTTCTTGAAATTTTTTCCTAGTCTGAATATACATATGAATTGTGACAATAACTTCAAATTACTAATTGAAATCCATCAATTCTTTTTGTTTGTAAATAAAAATACAAGACATTAGAAATGCATAATCCTGTTTCAATTATTTGGAAACTTTCATACCTAGGAACATGTCAATTGAGTGCAATTTTTCTAAATTAAATTTCATGCATGTATGCTCATATAATGCGTGTGAATGAAATCATAAAATCATATCCTAAATGCACCAAATTCATTCTAATATGATGTAATTCAGTAATCTAACACTTATCAGTAGGTTTCGAAACCAACTATTACAATATTACAACTCAAAATAAAGCCCTTTTGATCTATCCTAGCATGTAATCATTGTGGAGAAGAATTGGTGTATTAGAAAGCTTATTATAGCATAGTTTCCTATAGGAAGTTTGAGTGAAACACAAGCTTATGATAGTATGGTTTCCTATAGGAAGTTTTAGTGAAACACTAACCATCAAACACTTAAGAGAAATGAGTGAAATCCATAAGGAAGGTCCACTTTGAAATTTATACTTATCTTTGAGTGATGGTTTCATGAGTTAAGCTTGCTGATGTGCACCAATGAAAATTAGTCATTATGTGTGTAGTAAGTTGACACTTGAGTAGGCCAAAGTTTGAGGGATTACAAGCTTTAATCTTTGTGAAAATGAAGTGATATAATTTTATTGTTGTACTTGATCTTTGTTTGAGGACAAGAAAAAGTTTAACTATGGAGATGCCAATAGTTGTAGATTACATTGTATTTTTATTGGAAATTTGATATGTGTTTAGTGGTCAATTTGATTTTTTAGTGTGTGTTTAGGTTAATAATTGTGTTAGTTCATAAATATTTGTGTTTAAGTGTTCTTGGGTGAAAACATGTTTTTGAGCTCCAATTATATACATATATCAAGTCTCGTGATGAATTTGTTAGTGTTTTAGGATATCCAAAGGAGAGTTGAACCAAAACATAGTCCCACGATTGTGGAAAGCAGGCTATGATCGAGACAGAAGCGCCAATATAAGCCTACAATCGTGGAAAATATCGTGATAGAAGTTTGAGCATAGGGCCACGATCGTGGGGAATCTACCACGAATGTGACAGAGAGCAGATAAACCGACCATGATCATGCACTAAGGGCCATGATCGTGGCCTATGAGTAGATAGACGATGTGTAACATCCCATTATCCTATAATCAAGGTTAGAACCCTAGGATATTATACATGAGAGATTATTAAGAATTTAGAAGTGCATTATACATTATATGGCATACACATACATGTGAATAATGTTGTCACTCATGAAAATATTTGTACATGCATTCATTGACATTTTTTGGGTATAAGTGATTTTAATGTGATTAAAACATGAATTATGGATTAATTATCTTGCAAATTGAATTGGTGTGTATTAGAATTGATTTTCACATTTTTGGAGACATTTCAGATATTTTGGAAATTTATCAAAAATTTAAGGTATTTTAGACTAGGAAAAACGTAGAAATAAGAGATAAATGGAAGTGTGACATTTGGTAACTTAGATGAAGGATAAATGGACTAATTATGGATTGACAAATGGACCTTCACAAATGGACCTATTAAGGTGTGACATATGGACAAATAAGCTAAGAGACAAGTGGTGGCATAACTAGAGGACACATGTTATAAATGCAATGGTGACATGTGTTAATGATGAATGAAGCCACCTAAGTCACTTTTTGGGTAAGGAAGTTTCTGTAACTCCTTTGTTTTGTCTCCACAAAAAACAACATTCTTCTTCTTGCTCACCGATCATCGAAACACCTTGCAAAGTCTTCAGCCATTTGAGTTTTTTGTAATGTTTTCTCTATTCTTATCTTTGCTCCATCCACCCAAATCTCTCATTTGCTCTCCCCATTTCTAGAATTTTAGTGAAGGATTTGAAGTGTAAATCAAGTAAGTTATGCTTTAAGTTTTATAGTAGTGTAAAGGACATTTTGATAAGGTTTTAATGTTTGTAAATGGATGCATGTGTGAATGGCGTATATTTCCATGCCTGTGGATTGAAGCATGTGTGAATGGTGTGGATGCATGTGTGGGTGGTGAGGGAAGAAGCAAATTCAGTGATATGATTAGCAAGATGAAGGATTGTGGTAATTAGAGTTAAATGAAGAGTAGTGAAATGCAGAAAATGTAATATGGAAAATATGGAATTAAGTTCTAGTTTTTGGGGGAGGATCATTCATGAATTTGTGAATTGTAACTAGAGAATTTTGAACTAGAAATTTAGGTTTAATTGAATCATCAACTTGAAAGGATAGAGAAATGATAGGATTTTGGCAATGAAGTGTGCTGCAGTATGTTATATGTAGTGTTTTATTGAACATACATCTATATTTTGGACATAACTTGAATTGTGAATATCTAAATTGGATGGATTTAGACATAGATTAAACTAGAAATATATGGCTACGATTTTCATGTAGAAGTTGAATTTGAATTCTGTCACTAAATGTTTTGAAATTTAGCTTGAATTTGAGCTCTACCATAGGCATCAGCACTACCCCTGATAGAAATCATACCTTGTTTCTATCTAATAAATTGTATTGATGTAGGCCGGATCAGACAAAGTAGTCTTGATAAAATTTGTATATTATTCTCTTAGCTTTCTATTGGTATAAAGTTTGTAATTTTTGGATATCGGTACTATGAGATATGAGTTTTACAAGTTAGAGTGCACGTTAGGGGGTGCACGATCATGGACTAATCCTTCAACCATGGGAGTGCACGATCATGTACTAGATAAAATTTGAATGTGCACAGTATGTAGTATTTTAAGCATAACTTATGGAAAACTGAACTAAATTGAATGATTGTTATTGCATTCGAAACTTAATACATAGAGGAACATTTGATTAGGAGAACTTATTGTCTAAAAATGTCTGTTCTGGGTCAAAATAGCTATACAAATCTGACCTAAAATTTGCCTATGAAAATTTGGAGAAAAAATGCAAGAAAATATTATGGGCAGCGGTTTGTTTTCTATGGAAATGTTTTGATTATGCAATAGTTGAACAAACTAATGCGAGGGTATTTCCATAGGAGGTATTAAGGTTTAAATAAGAGCTTAAACGAATTTAGTTGATGTTGAAAGAAAGGATTAAGGTAAGTAAAGTGTAATTTTGGAGTTAAGAATGTTTGGAGGGTGTTTAAATTGTTTGTAAACTGTATTAAAGAAACATACCTGAGAATTTGTCATTGAACATGCATGATACATGATACATTCATAAATGTAGTTATGAATGATTATTCATATGAAAATGCATATGGGTTACATATAAATGTATATGATTACATATATAGTAGCATAACGAGCGATCGCTTCCAAACATTACTGGGACTTCAAGGCAAAAAGCTAAAGGGAGCATTTATGAGTCAACCTAGATGATGTTCCTGGGATTGATTTATTCTATTTAACTTCCAATTATTGAACTATTAGTGATTTGTTTGTGAATTCTGAATTTTAATGGTCTGAGGAGTTTGATATTCGGGAAAGTATTGGAAGTGTTCTATTTGCATCTGAAATTTGAATTATATCTGTTTGCAAATGAATTCTGACTTATTTCTGAATACTAAACAAAAGTTGAATGCCAGAATAAGGTCTGATGAAAATAAGATTCTATCTGTGCATCATAAGTGAATGCTATTCATGGCATGTTCTGTTATTTGATGCATTTCATAAAATGCATGTTCTGATAAAGGTGTTGTGATCAGAGTAGCCAGTCTGAAAGAGCTTTAAGCTCAGAATTCTATAGGTAGAGCTTTGCTCCGTGATTTCTATATCTAACTGAGCCTAGTGGGCCAGTATTTATATATGTATCTGTATCTAAAAAGCACTCAATCATAACAAATAATAACAAATTTGGAGTCTCATATGCATCTGCATTTCTATAATTATGATTATGAAATATATGCTTATGAAAACTTTTCTAAAATGGTGATATTAAAGTGATATGCGATGATAATGTGATTGATTGGATTATACATGTTCTGAAAGAATGTATATGAAGTGTGTGTGACATTCATTATGTCTTATTGTGATGGAAAATGTTGTGAAATTGGTTGGTTGTGTGATTTTTGTGTATTAGACTAGGGTGAGATCATCAATAATGGTTCACTCATTGAGTTCGCAAAACTCAACCCAATTTGGAACATATTTTTTAGGCCCAGAGGAGACACCTAGTTAAACCAACTAGACTTTAGTCACTATTTTTGAGTAAGAGTTACAGGTCGGGATCATTTGGCATCAACATATATATTCTGTTATTTTTGTCTTAAAGAATGTATTCTACAAATATTGTACAACGTTTAAGCCAATTGGAAAGTATAATGATTGTATTATTGGAAATGTTTTGTATTGGGCCCAGATGATTACAGGAATATATGACGATGTGTTAATTGTTTGTAATACTTGTGACTGAAATTATTTTTGAATAAAATGGGTCAGAAAGGTTTACTGATTTCCAAACATGCATGTGATGTGTAACAAATTTGCAGTAAGTTTGATTGTTTGACTATTTTAGCATGTCATCCTTATAGAGTATGTTCTTGAATACCGTCGGTGTGTTTGGGAATATGCCCTATAAGACTGGGGTGTTACATGCGAAGTCACTTTCAGATTTGAGTTTTCTTTGGAAATTTTGGGCCCTAGAAAGATAGTACAGTTACCTTAATTGGTAAAGAATATAAAAGTATTATGATGTAACCGTAGAGGGGAGTCTACATTCAGTCTACATTTGGAAACCCAAAGAGAGAGAGAGAGAAAGAGAAGAGAGAAAATAAGAAGTGGAAAAAGAGGAGAGTTTTGATGTCGAAGATTCCCAAAATAGGTGATCTCTCGATGCTATTGCTTTCCTAAAGCATTCGACCTAAGTTTCATTTCCTCCCCATTTACCTTTTCATTCATTTAATATGTAAGATTGAGATGGGTTGTATGGGTTTGTAAGATTGAGATGGGTTGTATGGGTATGGATTTTGAGTTGTCAATGATGTTCTAACCTTTCCTTCGAGATTTTGTTTATATTTAATGTTAATCTAGTTGAATTGTGTTTACTTGATTTGGGTTTTATGATTGGTTAATGTATTTGCATATTTCATTAACAAATCGAGAGAGTGAACTAGATAAAAATGATTAAATTGGATTAACAAGAGTTAGGCAATCTAATTGGCCATTTAATCAATGTAATTGGTAATTTCATGGAAAGAGATCTCATGCTAGACCTAATTTTTTGTTAGAGAGCTTTAGAACTAGTTAGAATTGATCTCATCCCTGGTGCTTCAATTCCAGACCGACCAGCCTATAAAGTAATCTTGAGGAAACAAAGGAACTTCAATAGCAATTGGAGGAACTCATAGGTAAGGGATATGTGAGGGAAAGCCTGAGTCTATGTGTTGTTCTAGTGTTACGTGTGCCTAAAAAGGATGAGAAATGGAGGATGTGTGTTGATTGTCAAGCCATCAACAAAATCACTATAAAGTATAGACATCCCATTCCTAGATTAGATCATATGCTTAATGAATTGCATGGTTCTTGTGTGTTTTCTAAAATTGATTTGAAGAGTGTATATCATCAAATTAGAATTCGTAAGGGAGATGAGTGGAAAATAGCCTTCAAAACAATATATGTATTATATGAGTGGTTAGTTATGCCATTTGGTTTAACTAATGCAAATAGCACATTTATGAGGTAAAAGAATCATGTTTTGCGTGCTTTCATTGATAGATTTATGGTTGTTTATTTTGATGGCATTCTAATTTATAGCAAAGGCTTAGATAAGCATATTGGTCATTTGAGAAGTGCTCTAAGTGTTTTGTGTGAACAACAATTATATAATATCTTTAAAAAATGTTTCTTTTGCACAAATCAGATTGTGTTTCATAGTTATATTGTTAATGTGAAAGGAATTTCAGTTGATGAGGAAAAGGTTAGAGCTATCCATGATTGGCCGACACCTAAGACAATTACTGATGTGCATAGCTTTCATGGTTTAGCTAGCTTTTATAGGAGGTTTGTTAAGGATTTCATTATCATAGTTGCACCATTGAATGAAATTGTGAAAAAAATGTTCGTTTTAAGTGGGGTATTGAGCAAGAAAATGCAGTCAATTTGACTAAGGATAGGTTGAGTTCTTCACCATTACTTTCTTTATCTAACTTTTCTAAAACTTTTGAGATTGAGTGTGATGATTTAAGTATTTACATTAGAGCTATTTTGATGCAGTAATGACATCCAATTGCATTCTTTAGTGAGAAGTTGAGTGGAGCAACCCTTAACTACCTAACTTATGATAAGGAGATGTATGCATTGGTTCTAGCTTTACGAACTTGGCAACATTACCTATGGCTCAAGGAATTTTTTATACATACTAATCACAAATCCTTGAAGCATTTTCCCCTATGTGATCAAGTATAAGCAAGGTAAAGAGAATGTGGTTGCTGATGTATTATCTCGAAGGTATTATCTTATCTCTACTTTAAGCGCCATATTACTAGGATTTGAGTATATCAAAGACTTACATTTTACTGATCCTGATTTTGCTAATGTTTATGGGGATTATGAGAAAGTTGCATTTCGAAAGTTTTATAGGCATGATGGGTATTTATTTTGAGAGAATAGATTGTGTGTGCCTATCTATTCTTTGAGGGAGTTTGTTGTGAGGAAAGCTCATAGTGGTGGATTGATGGGTAATTTTGGTGTGAGGAAAACTCCAGTTGCCTTGTATGAACATCTTTTTGGCCATAAATAAAGCATGATGTTGAATGAATTTGTGAGAAGTGCATCACTTATAGACAAGCCTAGTCTAAGGTCTTACCTTATGAATTGTACACCCATTACCCATACTTAGTGAACTATGGGTTGATATCTCTATGGACTTTGTATTTGGACTGCCTAAGTCAAAATGGGGTACGTATTCAATATTTTTTGTTGCTGACAATGATTTGTTCTTTAAGGAAGTAGTTCATTTTCATGGTATGCCAAAAAACATAGATTTCTGATCGTGATCCAAAGTTTTTAACCTACTTTTGGAAGACATTGTGGGGTAAGTTAGGAGCCAAACTTTCTTTTTTGAGCTACTTGCCATCCATAAACAGAGGTAGTAAACTGAACTTTGTCTACTTTGTTGCGTTCTATTATTTAAAAGAATTTGAAGAATTGGGAAGAGTGTTTGCCACATGTTGAATTTGCTTACAATCAAACTGTTCATTCTACTACTAATCTTTTACCTTTTGAGATTGTGTATGGCTTTAATCCATTAACTCCTTTATATTTTTCACCTTTGCCAATTGATGAGAGAGATAGCTTCGATGGCAAAGACAAGGTTGAAATGGTGAAACAAATGCATGAAAAGGTGAGGAAGCAAATTGAAAAGTGAACTGAACAATATGCTACTCAAGCAAATAAAGGGCGCAAGAAAGTTGTGTTTGAACTAGGAGATTAGGTTTGGGTGCATATATGGAAGGAGAGGTTTCCAGCTCAAAGACATACTAAGTTGCATCCTCGAGGTGATGGTTCATTTCAAGTTCTTGCAAGAATTAATGATAATGCCTACAAATTGGATCTCCCAGGTGAGTACAATCACTACAAAAAAAAGCATTAGCGACAGACGTTTAGCGATGGACAAGAAACTGTTGCAAATTACTGATGGAACTTAATTGTCTCTCAGTAAAATCGACGGGAAAAATTTTGTTTAGCAGTGGTGGTAAAGTCCATCAGTAAATATGGAGGGAAATCATCCCAGCAAAATTGGCGATGGTCTAATGTGATCGTCGGTAAATAAGACAAATTTTTTTGAGCTTATAGAAAAAAATTCGTCTGTCAGTCAGGTTCATTGGTAATTATAGTGGGAAATCATCCCGAAAAAATTTACTATGGACTTTACTGATGGTACAAATGGTCTGTGAGTAAACAAAGCGGGAAATTTTGAGTTTACCGAAGGAAATTTCTGTCAGTAAATTTCGCCACTAAACATAAAACATAGACATCGTCATCTGCTTCTCCTTCAGCGTTTAAAACTAAATGAAAATGACGTCGTTTAGTTTAACACCAAACAACGTTGGTTTCATTCATATTAAACACATTTGAGTGCCTCCCACCCCAACCTGCGTCATCTTCTCAGATTTCTTCTCTCCTACCCACACCATCATGTTTTGCTTCTCTTTGTCGACCGCCTTTCCTCTTCGTGTCTCTAGCTACCATCGTTGCCTTTCCTGTTCATGTCTCGTCTCTTCGTGACTTCAGTTGAGGTATTTTATTCTCTCCCTTATTAATTAGTATTATTTGATTGAGGTATTGGATGATAAAATAAATTAGGTATTTAGTTTGTTTGTGTATTATGTATTTGAAAAACAATTGTATGGTATAGATGTTAATGCTAGAAGGGACAAGAGGTTAATTTGGTTGTGATGTTGGGATAAATTTGTGATGCATGTAAGGTGTTCGATGAAATGTTTATTCTTTCAAAATTTGATTTTAGTTCTTTAGATAAATTTTAGGGTGATAATGTGCTATTAAATGGTGATTTTAGTTAGTTAAATTTTTCTGATCAAAAGTTGAAAACGGGAATGGCACATTCGTCAACAAGGGTCATAATGCGCTTTTCTTTATACACTAGTATATAGTCTTATATTTATATGGTGGTTAGTTAAAGATGGATATATGTCATGTATACATTTACAGAAAAACTAAAGTTTTCAAAATATGTGGGATGCATTGTCCACATGAATAAATTATCTTTATTCTTTGAATTTATTTTGATGTTGGCCATATAGTGTTGTGATAAACAATTGCATGAGCATAAATTCTACTACCATTATATATATGTCTTGGATGTTTTCTTATTGTTTCATGTTTATTTGCTCGCTATTAAATGTGATAATTTACACTGCATTTTGTTAAGGTAATGTTAGACAGATCATAAGAATTTTTATAATCAATTGAAGTTGATGTATATTGCTAACTTCATACATTAGCTTACAATTTGTATAATTTAGACCTTAATTATTAATTTAAGAAGAATTCATAGATACCCTTTGTCAAATATATCCCTAGTAAAGACCTTTCAAAATACTCTACTTCTTGGATTCCAAGCTCTAGCCTATATGGACTAAATTATGACAAAAACAATCGACAACCTATTTATGAAAGCACCCCAAATAATGAACAACATTTACGTCTAACTTGTCTAACGTTTTTTCAGTTACCAAAAAAATAATAATGAACTCTATGTGTTAAGAAAACTTTGAAATAAATAAATAATATTTGTCCAAAGACTTTTATTCTTTGGAAGATAAAGAAAAAGAGACTATGGTTTTTTAAATTACTGTTTTTCTTCGTAGAACAAAGAAAATATCCAAAAATTACTATAATTTTTCCAATGTTGTAAAGTATATATTATTATTATTATTATTATTAGTAATAGTAATAATAATAACAACAATAATAATAGTAATAATAATAATAATAACAATAATAATAATAATAATAATAATAATAATAATAATAATAATAATAATAATAACAACAATAACAACAACAATAACAACAACAACAACAACAACAACAATAATAATAATAATAATAATAATAATAATAATAATAACAATAGTAGTAGTAGTAGTAGTAGTAGCAGTACTACTACTACTACTACTACTACTACTACTACTACTACTACTACTACCACTAATAATAATAATAATAATAACAATAATTGTAGCACCCCCTTACCGCAGCGTACACACCGGGACGCCCACAGGTCATTCCGATACATATCCTACGATAAGGGTGAACTACGATCAATCACTACAAACACCTCACATGGCATCATAA
>JAOSBO010198318.1:0-18753 GCA_027563915.1 Erythroxylum rotundifolium | reverse complement strand
TTCTTGTAAGTTAAGAAGTAAGATTGGTTACTTAGGCCATTGATGTTTTCTTCCTTACGATCATCCATGGAGAAAAAGAAAGAAGTTTGATGACAAAAGTGATCATCGTCCTATACCTTACTTACTAGATGGAGATGATATGGTGGAACAATTATATCATGTACAGAATATATGTTATGGAAAGCACCCCAGCAATAAAAGGAGAACGGGATTGGAAGGAGAGTTGAATTGGAATAAAAAAAGCATTCTTTTTGATCTACCATATTGGCATAGGTTAAGATTGAGGCATAACCTTGATGTCATGTATATAGAAAAGAATATTTGTGACAATAGCCTTAGTAATTTGATGAATGTTGAAGGTAAAACCAAAGATACAATAAAGGCTCAACTTGATTAGGAAGATATGAACATTCGAAAGGAATTATACTTGAAAAGAGCAGTTGATGGAACTATTGTGGCAAATCCTCCAACATGCTATACAATGACTTCCGATGAGAAGAAGAAGTTTTCCAAGTTTGTAAAGCAAGTGAAGTTTCTAGCTGGTTGCGCATCTAATATATCTAGATGTGTTAATGTTGATGAAAGGAAGATTATTGGACTTAAGTCTCATGATTGTCATATACTGTTACAAAGCATTGTTCAATTAGGCACGCGTGCTATCTTGAATAAAGATGTGATAGGTGTTTTAATAAAGTTTGGGGACTTCTTACTTTGAATTTGTAGACAAAGTTTGAATAAGGATGACGTATAGAAGATGTGTGATGAGATAACTTTAATCATATGCAAAAGTGAAATGATATACCCACCAGCATTCTTTGATGTCTGGTAAATTTGGCTATTCATTTACAAAATGAAGCTTTACTTGGTGAACCGGTTGCATATAGATGGGTGTATCCAATTGAGAGGGATTATTTAAATTTATCGTATCACTCAAAAAAGTTAACTAAATAGTGTCCTATCTAATTATGGTTAATCATTTGTTAAGATTCCTAGGTACACTAAAGAGATTTGTTAGAAATAAAGCCCATCTAGAAGGTTTAATTGCTGAAACGTATGTTATTAAAGAGTGCATGACATTTTGTTCAATGTATTTAAATGGAATTGAAACCAACTTCAACGTGCCAGAGCGAATCAATGATATGGTTGATGGTAGTGACATATCAGTGTTCTTGCAACGATGTAAGCCGATTGGTGCTGCCAAAACAATTACTCTTCCTACAGAAGAGCTAGAGATTGCACATTGGTATGTACTTATGAATTGTTATGAGATTAGGCCCTTTATTGAGTAAGTTTTTCTAACCTATTGTCAAATTAAGATATGTACTAAGTAGAGATATTTCATATAATCTTGATTAAAATTTTTTCCATCCACAGTGAGCACATGGATGAGTTGAGGCAACAAAGTCCATTATATGTTGACAGGAGACATAGAGAACAATTTTCTTCATGGTTAAAGCATCAAGTGAGAAAAAGGTTTGTATGTGTTCTACACTAATAATTATATATTATTAACCAATTTTCATTTGTTGTTATAGATGACGACATTAACTAGCTCCCGTGAAGGAAGTATCTTTGAGTCTTTGTATACATTAGCATGTGGACCTCATAGTTTGGTGCAGAAGTATACTGTATGCAATACAAATGGCATACGATTTGCACTAAAGCCCGTGATCTACGTAGGGTTACATAAAATAGTGGTGTTACAGTGATAGGAAATTATGGGGAAGATAATATTTCATTTTATGGGCTTCTGACAGATATTATCAGGCTTGAATATGTTACGGGGAAAAATGTTGTGCTTTTCAAGTGCAAATGGTACGATCTTGGAAATTCGAATATGAGGGACAATAGCATTGTAAAAAGCATCAACGTAACTAAATTCTGGTACAAAGATGACCCATTTTTTTGGCAAACCAAGTGAAGCAAGTCTTTTATGTGGAAGATTTGTTATTTGGTCCAAATTGGTAGATTGTGCAAGAATGTGAAGTTAGACGTGCGTATGATATCCCTTCGCTTAGTAATGAAGAAGGTTCAAATGACGTTGAGGAGTCTGATGAAGTTCCATTGAAAGTCGAGTAATGTTCCTTAGAGTTTTGAGATCGAAATGATATTCCATATGATGTAATAAATAATGTTTTGTTGAATTCCGAGCAAAGCTTGAATGACGATTTGGAGGACATAGAGACAAGTAGTAGTGAGAATGAATGAGATATTGTATTGGAAGAGTCCACCAATGACGATGATGAATAAATTCTAATTATGCAATTGAACCTTTGTTGTTTTATCTTCATTGTTATACGTAGATCTTAAGAGAATTTTAAAGTTAAGATAAATGAAATAAATGAGAGACCACTTTATATGCCAATCAATCGTAATTTATTATAGATTTATATCCAACCCCAAGATAGCACTTCCATTTAACCACTTGAATATGAGTTAAACACGTGCAATTTCTATGTTTATGCTCAACAAACACATGCTCATAATTTCACACATATCCTCCCATGCTTATGCCAGTACTTACCTTGAATATTGGTGTATATTTTTAGTTAGGCTAAATTGAGATAGACCTAAATGCACTTAACCTAATGTGGAGAAGCTATAGTCAGTTTTGGAATTTTACTATGGTTCATGGAGAAAATGTACTGCGTAATGAAAATACAGTTGTTGGGATTGTAAACAAGAACATGTATTGAATAATGATTTTGTTATTTTGGAATTATACTATGGTTTATAGAGAAAATAATGGTGATAATAGGAAAGGACAAGAATTTAAGAATGCCACTTGATGTTTTGTATTTGTTCTTATAGCCCTTACTATTGATGAATTTAAAAGTGCAAAAACTGTTACATTTCAAGTTGCTTTGCCTGACGGTTGAAAAGATCCTTCAGCTGTGGTGCCATTTCCAGTGGAGCAATATTTGGAGGATATTAGTCTTTTTAACAGTTGACTGATACTTGATTTAGGAATAACATAATTATACTGTTACATTGTTAACCATTTTGCTTAGCAAATTTTCAAAATAGTTAACCATTTCATATTTAATCATAGGTTCTTTTACAATAATATTCCCATCGTTATCTAGCGAGAAAACAATTTACAAATAGCTCTTAAAGCTATCACTATGTTAAAGAATATTGGTTGTATGGCCATTTTGTAACTATAAATGCTTTCATTAGTCTTTAGTATCAATTTGCAATTCATAGTATGCTTGGCATGCTACATAATTGGAAATATGGATTAGATCATATGAGGTGTATAAATGATAAGTGATACATACTACCTATTGAATAGTTGAACCAGTGGTTAAGTAATTCTCTATACGGTGCCAATTTCTTGATTGATGTTAGGTCTTAATGGTATAAGTCCTTCCTTTTGACCACGTAGTGATATTAAGACACAATCCTTTGTTTGGTAAAACTAAAACACCAACAATTACAGGTGGACAATCAATATAACAATTAATCACTAGAAAGAAACTATTTGGGGAGTGCTTATAGAAGTCAAGGTAAAGTTTGAATTTCTGTGTAACTAAATCCCAACTATTAGCTGTAAGTCCAAATTTTAGATGCAATTAACACTTTTGGTCATGCCATACCAACATGAGAGGGATCAAATCTATATGAGGAAGGCACCTTGTCATGACCACATATTTTGGCACTGAATTTTCATCCTTATATACCTCAGCTACACCCAACTGGCTTGTTTACTGACTTTAAGTACGTCCCTAAATTAACCTCTTATTTATTTGTATGCCATTCAGACTTTGTTATAAGTCTCTACTTGGTTGTACTTGGTGAATAATGAGATGGGAACATTATTGTTATCAAACTTCAATCCTTGAGTAACATCTTAAGATTATGAAATCAATAACATCATGATGGAGTAGCACAAGTTGTATAACATCATCCCATATCCAATGTGTCAGTGGGCAAAAATAGACATAATAAACCTAGATCAAGACATACGTTGTCCAAAAGATTTCTAAACAAACACAGACTTCTAGTTCAATTGTTTGTGATTCATTTGAATAATGATCTTCCATCTACGTATCTGCATATGGTAATATCTTATATAAAATGATCAATATTAAGTGTATCCAAATGACTTCTACCAAACAATAGGCAAATCTACTACCTTATCATAGTTAACATGCACGTAAAGATAAAGAAATCCCCTAAGTTTCACTTATTTCAAAAAGTACTTTTACTATTTTGAATTAATTAAAAAATGAAGTAGAATTAGAAATTATAAAAAGGACCTTTTCTTAAAAAAATCAAGCAGTATTAGAAATTCTACACTTAATAATATGGACAACTATGTTTCTGTGAAAACATATTAAATACTGTCTTCAAACAAATTCAAACAAATTTTCCCAAATTTGTGACTGACCATACAGAATTGCTCCCTCATCTACATTAGTAGCATATCCTAATGCATTCACTTTGCACATTTGAATTTCCTATATGTACAATGTAATGGAAGAGTATAAATGTTTTCAAGATAAAGGTGTAGAGGATTACCCCTTGCCATTAGCAAACATGATATCAAAGACAAAAACACAGATCCCAACCTGCAAATAGTAAAAAGATCCATAAAAAAAAATTAGGAGAGGTTAAATCTTAAACAAGTACAAAAGCAACATTATGAAAAAGGTGATTTATGATGTTAATATTTGCAGTCATAATACAAATAATATATACTATTGCATTTTGTCATCAAAAAAATCAAATTTCAATTAAATATTATGTTAGTATAATAATCATAAATATAAATTGCATGTAGTATGATTATTTTTAAGTGTGCAATAAAATATTTAATAAAACCACATTAACATTGTAGACCATCCACCAACAATGGTCAAATTGAGCACAATGGAGGAAAGCAAGGAAGTAGTAAACCAACAATGAAGATGAAAGGGACAAACATAAATGGAACATCATACTGGTGCTTTGGCTAAATAAGTGAAAGAGGAATGGGTTTGCATATTCATACTGGAAAAGTTTTTTTTTTAGTCTAAAACTAAGTAGAGATTAGTGCCTACAAGCAAAAGAAGGGTTCACCATGAAGTTTAGTTAATTATGATTTCATAAGAATACGCATAGAGGAAGAAGCAAATATGTCCTCTCCTAAGGCATCAGTTAAATTGGTAAAAGTATACATAATTAACCTAGATGCTACTACTATTCACCACCATCATGATATGAAGTTATATTGGCAGAATAGTTAGTACTATCTCCCTCTAACAAATTTTGCAAAAATGATATGCATCTAATAGTATAAAGCTTCATATAACTTGTAATCAAATTTTCATTAGAAATTGCAATATTAGAGTTGAGGTTTCATTCACACACTAATGTATATTAGTAAAGCAGAATTGAGTAAATTAGTGTCCAGTTAGCATCTCATCTCCCTAAAATTGCACAATCACATTGTTCTTAACAATGAATTTCATGACAGGTGAGGCATTTTGTGAGATTTAGAAACTCTAGATGCATCTATCTTTGATATGGTATTCATGTACCGTTTAAACCGTCATATCTTGAACCAACCTCCAAATCATTTTTGAGAGTAGCACCTGATTCATTTTTTTATAGAGATAATTCCTAAACCTTCATATTTCCTGAACTGACAAGCTTTGAACCATTTGACTTTATTCCTTTCGTTTTTTAGTCTAGAGTTAAACAACAAATAGTTTTTAATAATTCAGTCAATGGGCTTTGTAATTTCTTTGTGGAAAACTAGAGAACATATGGGGTGTATATATAGAGCGGACGGTTCTCAAATGCCCTTCTCTTTAGAGAACCTTTTGGAGCTTTAAATATAGAGAACTAGCGTTTTTAAGAACTATAGATTCTGAAATCAGTCTCCTTTATCTCAAAAGGTTGAGTTTACTGCTACAGTGACTTTTTGAGATAGGATTGAGAAGAAGAAAAACTATAGATTCTGAAATCAGCTTAGCTGTAAATATATTTATCTCCTGCCTGTCACTGACTTCCTGCCTTCCTTGGAGACGTAACATTACAATTTGTCTGTCATGATCTCCATTTATATTCTTAAAAATGTATGTGTGTGTGTTTTCTTTAAACTTACACATGAATGTGTTTGTTGTGTAATAGTAGTAGTTGTAGTAGAAACTTCTTTGTATCAACCTTCAGGTCCAAATAAAAAAGAACATACATATATACTTACACATAGGTGGCTTGGTCTTGGTCTTGCTTTTATTTGTAATTTTAGTCGTCACCAACAAGCTGATAAAAACATAATAACACATTTTGTAGGAAACAACATGTAGATAATGCAAAAAGATAACTTCAAATTCCTATAAAGCATTAAAATCACTTAATTCCTACAAATAACATCACTTGATATTTTGTTTACACAAAGAATTAGCATCACTTAATTCGTACAAAGCATTTATTTTTGTTTACACAAAGCATTAACATCACTTAATTCCTACAAATAAATACACGATTACAGATGCTACATCTACACACATCTACAATATTGTTACAACTTAACATAGTTGGAGACCTGGAGCTGAACCCTTGATGTCTCCAGTGCTATCATTATTGCTTCCACCATTGTTTCCCTCTACTGATCCCAGTCCATGGCTTTCATCATTTCTTTATATGCAGCATCCATACTTCTCTCTGACTATAATGCATCTGCATGACACTCTTCCATACAAACCTACAGTTTCAATGTCTCAACCTCACAATAAATAATCTGCTTCTCTAGCATAAGAAGCATCTCTTTCGTACATGATACTTCTTCTTGTAATGACTTAAGGCTGTTCTTAGAAACCTAAAAAGTAGCTAGTACTTCTTTGTGTCGATGAGAATCATTGTCAAATAGCAACTTCTTGTTGTCATAGATGTCAATGAGCTTTTCAGAACATAGGTCTTTGCCCATAAACTCTCTATTTGTCCAAGTTTAGATGAGAGGTGTGTTAAGTCCTTTACACCTTCAGCAAAATGCTCATAGTCTAATTATAGATGTCTAAAGGTTTCAAAAGTCAATTCTGCAATATTTTGCATCTTCTCATGATCAACCATATTCATGGATTAAAGAATGTAAAGCAACACCTCACCATATAGGAAGAGAGCATACTTTTAAAACAATAAATTTTCATCTACAACTTGCCTATGCATGGGCCCAATTTCACTCATAAATCCTCAAATGTCCCCGATTTAAAAGTTTCAGAGTTTACATTAAAACTAGCATCCTAAGCACAGGTTAATGGTTGAGTCAATGGATGTGCTAACTATAAACATATGTGTGAGTTTGTCCAAATTGTTGGGAACTAAAGCTCATTTGACTGCATATAGTAATCATGTATTATACTACTTCGCTTCAGTAAATCATGTGATTAGCTCTAGAAAATAACCCCACTTAACACCAACATCAAGAACAAGAAATCTCTTTTGACCAATATATACGTATGAGTTTGAAAGAATCAATTGGGTTACACATTTGGTAATGAAATGTCTGTACTTTTAAGGATTTAGCAACACAATGTAAATGCGATTGATGATTTCTTATGTCTTTTCCCTTGATTGAAACATATGAATGCTTAGGTTCTTCTTCGACTTTTCTTGATTTCTACTTGCATATTTTTGTTGTAACATCTAAAAGAAATCTGTAGATTTTGACTAAAGATTGTCGAACCTGCTCACAACTCTGTGGACATCTAGGACATAAAATTGTACATATGCTTGCTCCTAATACTGTTTCTTACTTGCATTGTGTCTTAAAAAATCAATTTTGTATGCTAGAGGTGATATCACTAATGTCCAGTGCCATTTCTTGCTAATACGATAGACTTGTGTGGCCATTTGATTCATTTAGCAACCTGTTAGTATCTTGTCCTGTTGCTAGTAAAAATTAAAAGCTTTTCTTCTAGGAGATCCGATAAGAATAGGTGTGGTGTTTCCTCCTTTCTTATCTGGTAGAGAATCTTAGAGGGTGGAGTTTTGGGGAAAGTAGAGGAAAATGTGGAGTCCAGAAAACTTGCTATGCTGCAACTAAGATTATATATGTTTTGAATTTACCAGAAAAGAAAAAAGAAGTATGAAAATCAATATAGGTTCAATTTCAAAAATTTAAAAGCCAATTAGAAAGCATTTAACGGTTGTAACAAGAATTAGGAAAACATTTCGCATCAAATTATGGCAAGTTTTGAGATTCTTTCTAGGACCTTTTAATTAATTATAGCAAAATTACAGGAAAAGAAAACAAGGGAAAGTTCTTATTTTTATAGGAATTAATTCCTTAGTGATGGAATCAAATCTTAATCAAATGAGACAAAAAGTCAGCACATTCCTTAATCAGATTTGGCATTGTTAACTTTTTTCTTTTTTTCCCTAAAACATTGAATGTAATAATCTCTTCATGGTAAAACAAAAGGAACTATTAGTTACCATAAATTAAAATGAACTACGTGCTCTTTGCTTTTAAAACCTCCTGATGATGCTGTCTTCCTCAAGAAAGTAAATTTGCAAAGCAGGACAATATGGGAGGATGTTCTTTGAAAGCATTTGAGTCCCAAAAAAGAACTAATAATGATTATGGGAATTATGATGTCCATTTCTAATTTTTCGATTTTTCCTTTAACATTGATTTGCTAGGCCTTTTTTAGTTATAGACTATGTTGTTTTCTTTAAATATGGCTGATGAATATTACTTCAATTAATAGTATCACTAAAATCTAATGTTGAATTGAATGCAGGTGATTGACATAGGACATGGTCTACCCAAGAAGAAGAATAAGGTTCCACTAAACAACTTAGTACTGACACAACTACAGTCGCGGTACCGTTAGCTTCTTGGAAGTGTCGTTGATGAGCCATCTACTCGTACACAGCCAGAAGATCACACACTTACACCTTGTGAGCTTGCTCCAACACTAAGAGAAGTCACATGTGCACCTATTACTCATCTTAGAGATAAGTATCTACAAATTTTGAGAATGCGGTGCAATATTAGTTATCCATCAACTTCTTAAGACATGCCTCTATCAAATTCTTAAGGGATGCCTCCAGCTTCTTATAATCAGCCACCAATAAAGGATACGAGCCCCTTTCCTAGTATTAGTGCAAGCACTGTAGGTATGATCTTTCACATCATATTGGTTAAACATACAAGTTTAATAATTTTGTTTATCTAACCAATTAAGAGTATGTTATATGCTTATTGTAAAAATATTCCTTTGCTATATTTTATGATCCATGACTGATTCGAAAAAGACAAGGGGTGTCACAAAAGGACACAGATTGGCAAAGATGAATAAGGCGATAGGTAAGAGATTGGAGATAGAGATCTCTCCTGTTAAAGCACGACCAACCAACTCCATTCAGTCTGCCAAATCATCGAGTGAGATTGGTGCAGTATCCCCAACTTCCTTACCTCTAAGAACAAAATGGAAAAGATGACTAATGAGGAGTTGGTCATTGCATTTGATAAGTCACATGTAAGTATTATAAAACTATCTAATTTGTACATGTTTTCCATATGCCTAATGCTTTGATCAATAATTTATAATTTTTTATAGCAAAAGTTGGAAGTCAACGGAATAAGGATAGAAAATGAAGTACATGCTGCTGTCAAGAAGTTTCTTTCTTTAAGATCTAAAGATCAAAGATTTCATTTAAAAAAGCATTTTACCAACCATGGAAAGGATGATAAGCTGTATAATGTCACACTGGTAGAGTTGATGGATTTATGCGAATATTGGGAGCAATCAGCTACAAAGATTAGTTAATTTAATCACAAAACTTAATTTCACAACTTTATTGACAACTGATTATATTTTCATATTTATGAATTGTGATTTATAGATGTTATAATATATTTTGTTACGTTTATGGTTAGGGAAAAATTCAAAAAGTCAAAATGGCTACGAGTCAGGTCAAATGTTGACCAAACTCTGACTCCAAGGCCTTTGTAGCGATACGACATGAGATTGTGAGTTATTATCTTTTTAAATATATTTCAATTTGATTGAAATTTCAAAATTTATAATAAATATTACTAATAATATATTTCTATACAACAGAGTGACAAAGATGGAGAAGAGTGTGACTGGATGAAGCTATGGTATCACACTCATTATGATGAAAGTAAAGGTCAATGGACAACCACCGAATGTAGAGAAAAAGGTGAGTACATAGTTCTTTTACAAATATTTTTTAGTATTTATGAATTTTAATATTTAATTAATTCTTAATTTTTAGGAATTAGTGTGTAAAGAATTGGCAGATTTAATAGAATAAGGTCATCCGATGATAGTGGATGAAGTGTGCGACAAAGTCATGGGTACTAGATCTGATTATGTTGTTGGCATGGGAGTTGGGCCTCGACCACAAGGGAAGACTTCAGTCAGAAAGAGACCTCAAGATGAATTACAGGAGTCGAAGAAGGTTAATCAGGAGTTATAGTCTCAAGTCAATGAATTGACTTAAAAAGTTGAACAAATGCAGGATCGATTAACTACCGAAGTCGAGCAACAAAGAATTGACTTTGAACAACAAAAAAAGCTCTTGGAACTTTTATGTTCTACACATAATATTTGTTTAGATTAGATATATGTACTTATAATGATATCTTATACACTTATGATATACTTTTTATATTAATTATTGTATTATGACATGTTTGGAAATTGAAATTAAATAAAAAATTGTTTGCAAGTATGAAATTTTTATGATACATAAATAATTATTAAAATTAATGATATACTAAAATTTAAGAATTATTAAATAAATAAAATTCATAAATAATATTGAATAATTATTAAATAAATAAGATTTGTGAAATTTGAAAGATTTCGCAAAGTTTCAAAAACATCGCCAAATGTGGATTTAAAAACATTTCCGAATACGGCTTTCCGCGACATTTCCTGAAACGTGGCAGAATGTCAAGGATTTTGTGATGTTTTCCTAAAACATAGATGAAAGGCCAACCTTTTAGTGACATTTTTATAAACATCGCAGAATGTCGGCATATTCCATGACTTTTTACATAAAACAATGCAGAAACCTTTTGCCTACATGACATTTAGCGACGTTTTTTAAAACGTCGCAAATTGTATTTTGTGACATTTTGGGACATTCTACGATGTTTTTAAAACATCGCAAATTTTGTTATTTTCTTATAGTGTCATATTCCTTGTATTATATGTGGATGACAAATTATTGATAGGAAATGATGTCTCTAGTTTGCAGTTAGCCAAAGTTTGGTTATCCTGGAATTTTTCCACGAAAGACCTTAGAGAAGCAACTCATATATGGGAATAAAGATCTATAAAGATAGATCAAAGAAGTTGCTGGGTCTTTTACAGTCAACATACATAGACAAAGTGCTAAATAGGTTTAAAATGGAGCAGTCCAAGAGAGGGTTTCTTCCTATGACTTATGGGATAAAACTCTCAAAATCCATATGTCCCAAGACACAAGATGGGAGTACTCGTATGAGTATGATCTTGTTGCTTCTGTAGTAGGATCAATCATGTATGCTATGTTATGTACAAGACTCGATATATCGTATGTTCTAAGTGTTACGAGAAGATATCAATCAGATCCTAGTGAGGCTCACCAGGTGGTTGTCAAGAATTTCCTAAAGTACTTGAGAAGGATTGAGGATGTATTTTTGATATATAGAAATGGAGATCTCATAGTGAGCGGGCATACAGATGCTAGTTTTCAATTTGACCAGGATGACTCCAAATCTCAGTCAAGTTATGTTTTGACACTGAATGGTGGAGCGGTCAGTTGGAAGAGTTCCAACCAAGAGATGACTATAGATTTGACAACCAAGTCAGAGTACATTGTAGTTGTGGAAGCAACAAAAGAAGCTATTTGGATCAAGAAGTTCGTTATGGAACTTGGAGTGGTTCCTAACATAGTAGACCTACTATTGTTGTACTATGACAACAATGGGGCTATTGCTCAAGCCAAGGAACCAACGTCTCGTCAGAGGTCTAAGCGTGTACTCAGGAGATATCACCTGATCAGGGAGATAATTGATAGAGGTGATGTGAAGATAGAGAGAATGCCCCTATATAAGAACGTCACTGATTCTTTGACTAATCCACTTCTTTAAGTGACATTTGATTCTTGTGTAATCGCCTATGGTATTAGATACAAAGTAGATTGGATTTAATACAAGTGGGAGATTATTAGAGTAGTGTTCTAAAGGCAATCATCTTTAGCACTTTTGTACAAAATTTATTTTAATTAATAAAGTGAAAGACATTTTTATTAATTTGATATTCTTTTATATATGAATTGATGTTGAATTTAAATCAGATTAAAGAAGTCCATGGCATAAAATGTAGCATGAAGGAAATCATGATGAGATTATGATAATGAGATTCCTATCATGTGCAATTATGTTAGTAACTAAATAATCCCTAGTCATAGGATTAAAAAGATAGGACATTATTAATCCAACCAGACTAGCACATGTTATACTTCTTGATTTGATTAAGCGGTGGATCTCATAAACTATAAACATGAGATGTTTAGAGTTAACATCTAATTGCTTACTAATGGTAGTAAGTACATCAGACGAGCTACTATGAGATTATCATATGGATAATCTATCAAATGTCAATAATTGATCTCATCATAGTAATAGTGAAAATGTCCTAAGACTTAAGGTACTCAAGGATATCTTACATACTAATCCTATACTTTGACATCGTTCCTTGTTACCTAAAGACGAGGTCTCTCTTAGGGTGGTGATTGGGTACAACTATTAGTATTCTAAGGTAATCGAGTAGCCAATATAGGATCTACCACTCCTCATAGAAGGAGATGATACCCACGGGCTCTTGTTGGGGTCATTACTCAGGAATCTTCGGCCAGAGCAGTTACTTGTCATAAAGAGAGTCTTTAATGACAGATAAGAGTAATAAGATCCTAGTATAAGAACTAACATCACTTAGACTAGATATGGCATAGTCAGTCTAGTGGGAGTTAACATGTAACCCATACTCTAAACTAAGAGGGTATAGTATGGTGAAAGGAAAAATTGCACAGTAATTTTCTATGGAAAGGTTTATAAGTTAGATAATTAACTATTGAAGAGTTCATATGTTAACCCACTTATATTTTGATAAATTGGCATCATGAAACCCTTCATGATTTGCTTGAATTAAGGGTTAATTCAAGTGCCTACAATAACTGGGAACCTAAGGGTTACACGTATAAAAGATCAGACGAAAAACAAGTGTGTATGGCCTAATTTAAGCAGGCTGCGGTCGTGACTCATAAGGTTAAGATCATGACCAAAGGCGAGCCTGTTTTAAAGAGGCTAGGCACGAATCTGTATATAAGTGAGTTCTTCACCTTTTTACACGAACTTCGTCTACTTCTTACACACTCGAATGATAGAGTTCTAGAAGAGTTTTAGAGAGAGTAAGAGGTGTCTTGAGTCTTTTTCTTGCTATTCATTAAATTTTTGTATGAATCAAAGTGCATGCAACACGATCCTTAACCAATCTTCCATTATCTTGAACATCTACTTGAATTCAACAAGTTTGGTGTTCTAAAATCCTTGCACATTGTTTCATCTTCCTTCTTTGAATGTTCTTGGAAGATCAAGGAAGGGTTTGGTGTTTGTAACAACCCAAACAAGGAGAAGAAATAAGAAAGGAGGAGATACACAAGGTAAAAAGTTTTGTTATTTCATGTTCTTTACATATCCTTGCCTGCAGTAGTTTTCGGGTTGTTATGGTGTCATAATCTTAGTTTTGACACTTCCGCTGCATCTGCATGCATGTGATGCATGCAACCACGACTAACCCAACAAGAATTTATTTTGTTTCAATGATTATCCTAAGTTTCCTGGAATGGTAAGAATTCCAAAGTTATAAATATGTTCTTCCTCAAAACATATGATTATATTTTTTTGATGTGTGTAAGTTTTAATTAATTAACCTTGATAATCTGTAAGCACATAGGTTGTTTGTGTAGTACCTAAGTTATTGATCCCATGAGGAGGGATAATCTAATTCTAAAATCTAAGGCCAAAGAAAATTGCATAAATTCAAATATAACCAAACTAAAAAAGGAATGCAATTCAATTCAAAAATCAATCATAAAATATTAAAATTTAGAAATTGCAACACACACTTAAGAATCAACCTAAGGAATTACTAATTGAGAGAAAGGGTAATTTTACCTATCTCTAATTCTAACCCAATCGATTATGAATTACTGGATTATTAGTTCTAGACGACACTAAGGTTGATTACTCTCTCATGTTATAATCATTAACCTTAAATTATACTCATCAAATTATGAGAATTGCAATCTCTCGATTAACAATCTATCCAAAACCTTAACTAGATCTGAAGTTGTCCAAGACTATAGGGAACCTATACAAGATCTCTCTTCCTACAATTTACCGATTTGATTTAATTATCGTTTTATTAAATCACCTAACCCTCATAAGCCCAATTTAATTATTTTTTACTCGATTCACCCTCTTAGTTTATCACCAAATTATGCAGTTGCATAATTAAATCACAATAAATCTTGTAAAAACTCAACATTCAAGTTTCATTAAATCAAAATTAAAACCCTCTAAGGTGAGTTTAAAATAACTCAACATTCAAAAATCCTATCTTCATACTGTTATTGCTAATTCTATACATCACTACAAATGGAAAATAGAGGCAGTCTCAGGAAACTGCTGATCTGGAAAGTATGTTGAATTGGCTTCATCCCAACTTCTCTCTTCTTTCTTCTCTTTCTCTATCTCTTGACAATTCTCTCTAGTGTTTCTTTGAAAGTGGCTAAAGCAAAAGCACCTTCCACTTCTTTGTCTTATACTTTAAATAACTTTAGTGATTTGAGTAGCCCTAGGGCCACGATCGTAGTTCACATTTGAGCTTTTTGTCATGACGTTGGGCCATGTCTTGGTTTTCTGTCACGATCGTGGCATATGAGCCACGATCATGGATTGATTCCAGTGCTTCTATAATGATCATGGGCCATTGTTTTGGCCATGGTGTCTCTGAAACTTCTTTGTTCTTCGATGTTGACCCTGAAACACTAACAATCACATAAAGGTTCCTCAAGAACATAATAATTAAGCTTAAAGACTTGTACTAACCCATAAAACAATTAAAACATAAATAATTAGCAAACTAACACAATTCTAACCTAAACACACACGAAACGATTGGATTAAAAATTAAATATGTATCAAACTAAGCTTGAAATCACGATGCAATTAACAATTATAAACATCGTCACACTTAAACGTTTGCTTGTCCTCAAGCAAACAAAACAACAAACACACAATACACAATGCAGTATTGAGACAATGGTTTCAAATTCATGAAATAAATTTAATTAACACAATCATTCAAATCATATAAAATCATTAACAAACAGAATCTGTGACTAGGGGCTTTAAACTAGATATAGATATTAATTCAGATCTAAGTGCTAATTTATTTACCCTTTTCAATTGCACAAATATATTAATAATTCTTTAGTAATTCAAAAATTGTAACTACTTCTAATTATGTTTTCACGAAAAGTCAAACTATTACAAGTTCGGTAGGTTTTTATTAAAAAACACATTTGTATTGTTATTATTTCAACAAGGACCTAGTATTTGACTTGAAGTCAAACATTGGTCATAAATGTCGATTTGGCTACTCGGCTAAGTTATTTTTTATTAAACTGCTCAGTTGAAGTGTCATTATAGCCTTTTGACATGGAGGCACAAATTTGTGATGTGTATCAATCTTGTTACTTAGCTACATCACTTTCTCAATTAGCTACTAGCTTTATTCATAACCTAAAGGCTAGCGGAATAGTAATTTATTTAATATTAACAAACACATTTTTTTATTTGATGCCTGCCTTGTTGCTTTAACTTCTCGTTTCCATTAAAAAAATACTAGACCTCAAATTATAACTGAATGTGACAATTTAAAGGGTTATAACTTAACAATGAATCCTAATTAAGTTGCATATTTAACCAAAGAACCCAATTCACTAATTTTTACGAACTAATGATTCTCCATAACCTAATAGGCTATGTTAAAAACTAAAAAATTTCAAACCATTTAAGCCATCAAATCATTGACATGATTCACAAAATGCATTCTAACAACTATCATATAATATGCAAAACTCACATTTAAATCAAAACACATAACCCTCCCCACACTTAAACAACACGTTTTCCTCAATTTGAGAAGGGGACAAACAAACACATTTGGAAAGAAGAAACATAGAATTAAAGTAAAACAAAAAGTAAGTAAAGACTAAAGGTAAAAAGAAAAGCGTTAGAATAAGGCCTCATGGTGATGGAGGTGGACATGGTGTTGGTTGGACCCCTGAGATTATTTTTTGATCTAGGAATTACTTGAAGAGAGTGAGGAATTAGTGATCCTATAATAATTCAAATTACTAAAGTTATATGGAAAGCTCAAAACAACTCTAACTAAACCTAACGATTTCAATCAAACTACTAAACACGCTAATTTATGATCCTTAGCTTGACCTTACATCTATGGAGGCCTCTTAATTGTTTGCATGGAAGGAAATCACTTTTTTGTCCTTGGGAATTGCTCCTATGAGATATAGCTTGCAACAATGCCCATTATCCTCAAAAGTTTCTTTGTTAGCTTTTTCTAGTTTGAGTGCTCTATGATAGAAAACTTGAATGACCGTAAAAGGTCCACTCTATTGAGATTTTAACTTCCCTGAAAATAGGCTCAACCTTAAATTATATAGTAGAACCATGTCTCCACTTTAAATTCCTTTTGTTTAAGATGAGAATCGTGCCATTTCTTTACCTTGTCCTTATGGAGTTTGGTGTTTTCGTATGCATCATAATGAAACTCTTCAAGTTCGTCCAGTTGTAGAACTCTTTTTCGCTTGCTTGCTTCTATTGAAAATCTAATGCATTAATCACCTAATATGCTTGATGTTCTAGTTCGAAACTAGCTTTTCTGTACATAAGCCTATATGGAGTTATTCTAATAGGTGTTTTGAAAGCAATCCTATAAGCCCATAAGGCATCGTCTAACTTTATTACCCAATCCTTCCTGGAGTTGTTTACCATCTTCTCCAAAATTCGTTTAAGTTTCAATTGACAACTTCAACTTAGCCACTAGTCTATGGATGGTAAGGTGTAACAACACAATGGTACACTCCATATCTTTTTAAGAGAGCATCAAAAGACCTATTGCAAAAACATGTACCTTCATCACTTATTATCGTTCGTGGCACTCCAAACTGATTAAATAACCATTTGATGAACTTTTGTACCTCCATCATTGTTTGGAGATGCCACTACATCAGCTCAATGCGAAACATAATCCACCCCTACTAAAATGTAAATGTTTCCCATTGAATATGGGAAAGGACCCATAAAGTTGATTCCCTATACATCGAAGACTTCCACTTATAAAATGTTGGATAAAGGCATCTCTTCTCTTGTGGAGATGTTACCTATTCTCTGACATTGATCATATTGTTCTACTAAATTCTGAGCATCCTTAAACAATTGTGGCCAATAAAATCCACTCTTAAGTATCCAAGTCATAGATTTGTTGGCTTCATAATGTCCAGTATATTGACCTTCATGATATTGCTTTAAGATGTCTAGCATTTCTTCCTCTACAACACATTGTCGCATCAAAACATTTCTTCCTTTACAACATATCGTCGCGTCAACCCATCATCATATGCTCTATATAAAATTGGCTCATCCCATATATATTAGTTATAATTATGCAAGATCTCTTTCTTTGTTAGTAAGATAAATCTGAAGGAAGTTTACCACTAGCAATATAATTTGTAATATCGGTAAACCAGGGTATAGTCAATCTTTCAAGTAACATCATCAAGGTTTCATCAGGAAAAATTTTCATTAATATCTTTATTTGGCTTGCATTCTACTCCTTCCATTCTGGATAAGTGGTCAGTAACTACAGTTTTTGGTCCTTTTTATCTCTTACCTCTATATCAAATTCTTGTAGAAGTAACACCCATCTAATGAGCCTTAACTTTACATCATTTTTGTTGAAAAGGTATTTTAGCACCGCATGATTAGTGAATACGATTACCTTTGACCCCAAAATTTATTGCCAAAACTTGTCACATGCATATAGTACAATCAGTAATTCCTTCTCTACAGTGGTATAATTCAGTTGAGGTCCTGCAAGGGTCTTACTAGCATAGTAAATCGCATGCAACTTTTTATCTTTCCTTTAGCCCAATACACAACATATGGGATGGTCACTTACATCACATATAACTTCAAATGGAAGTGTCTAGTCTAATGGGGATAGAATTGGCGCTGATATTAATTCCTTATTTAGCTTGTTGAATAAAGGCATACTGTTGGCCCCCAAATGTTTTGTTTAGTTAAGCATGATTTAAACAATTATAAGGTTTGGATAAGTGAATTTTGGGAGTTATTTTTTTTATGGGGGTATTTTGGGTGGATTACTTAAAGTTAGAAGCACTAAGGCATTAAAGGAAGGATAAGGTGGACTTTACTCACTCATTAAAGGTAAAATGGGAAGAGGAAAAGGTTGTCTTGTAAATAAGAAGACCAAAAACGTGAATGAAGGAAAGAAAGGGAGAAAGAAGAAGAGAGGTTTCGGTGAAGGTGAGAAAGAATAGAGTTTTGGACTAGGTGATCGCGGCTTTGTCGATTCGACCTTATGATCGATCCTTGGAAACCGGTCAAAAATAATAATTCCAAAGATTGCA
>JAOSBO010198309.1:5186-18756 GCA_027563915.1 Erythroxylum rotundifolium | reverse complement strand
TGATAGAAAGAGTACAAGTGGAGGGTGTCACTTTCTTGGTCATAATCTAATTTCATGGTCAAGCAAGAGGCAAAGTTTAATTGCTCTCTCTACTGCAGAGGCTGAAGACATGTCAGCCGCAAGTTGTTTTTCACATATACTATGGATAAAGTATCAGTTAGAAGATTATTCTATCCAAGAAGATCAAATTCCATTCTTCTGTGACAACACAAGTGCTATGAGTCTCTCAAAGAATCCAATTCAACACTCAAGGGCAAAGCTTATTAAAGTTGGATATCATTTTATAAGAGACTATGTACAGAGAGGAATCATCAATCTACAATTTGTTGAGACGAATCAACAATAGGCTGATATCTTCACCAAACCCTTAAGTGAAGACAGATTCAAGGAAATCAGATGAAATCTGAATATGGTAATGTTAAATGACCATTCGCTGAAACTCCAAGACCCAGATGATACGCCCTTATGAAGCAGAAAATAAGAATGAATAGTAATGATAAATTTCACACGGTAGTATCAAACTTATGATTACATGTGGATCAATCACAGATGTTACAAACGATAACTTTTTAAGAGTGTTTATAAAAAGAAATTCTCTAATACCTAAAACACTCTACATTCTAGAATTCTCTTAGTGACTGACTTGAAACTTATGATTACATGTGGATTAGTCACAGACGTTACAAATGGTAACTTTTCAAGAGTGTTTATAGAAAGAAATTCTCTAATACCTAAAACACTCTACATTATAGAATTCTCTTAGTAACTAACTTGCTTCAAGGTTGCTCTCAACAAAGACGATTCAATATTCTGTTACTTTCATTTCATATTTCTCTTTCAATATCTTCTATATACTAACCTCGCTTTTTAAAGAAAAATACATCTATGTGTTTAATGTTTATTCATTACAGATTAGAAGAATGTCGAAATATCTTGTTTAGGGGAGACTCGTCGATTTCACTTCTATGAAGGATGATCGAATGGATATCGAACCTGAGATCAAAGTAGCTAGTTGGGAAAATTTTTTCAAAATATGAGATCCATTGTATCCAAATGAAGTATATGAGTTCTAGAAGAATGCAAAGGTGGTAGATGACACCTTGATATTAGAGTTAGACAGGTTGACAGTGATTATCACACAAGAGTCTACTGTGAGGACTATTGAATTTCCAAATGAAGGAGCAAAACTGCTCACCAATATAAAATGGATTGTTCAGAATGAAGATAGCAGTAATCAACAACTATATGGGTCAAGTAATCCAAGAGTTAGGAAGTCTTCAAACCTAATTCCAAAAGCTAGGGTTCTTCACTCAATTCTTCTTCACTGTATTCTACCAAGAGTGGGATCAAAGGATTTAGTGACAATGAATGATGAACATTGTAAATTTCATCTTCTCACTCACCAATATATTAATCTTCCATTCTTAATCCTGAAATATATGATAAAGGTTAAGGAGGATTATAACCAAAAGCGTGGTTCGTTACCTTACGGTATGTTATTGACAAGATTCTTCAAAAAATCTAAAATACTACTTGATAGAGGAAACATAGTAAATCTGAATATTAAGAGTGTTATCAATGCCTTTACTATTCGCAAAATGGGGATCAAGACTGAAGCTGAAATAGGTAAAGAGTTCACACCTAAAGCATAGTCTAAGGGGGAGTTTTTAATTAGACAAAGCAGGAAAGAAGATGCTTCATCTAGACTACAAGCAAAACCTCAGTGGTCCAGAAGAATCTCAACAAAAGTAAAAAGTGAACATTCATCTTATAAGCCACTACAAGACAAGATGATTCCTGAAAAGAAGGAAAGTTCGGTTTAAAAACCAACTTGTAAAGCGTCTTTAAAGAGAAAGGTTGAGATGCTCCAATCAGAAAAAACCCGAGAAATTAAGAACATCACTAAGACTGATGACCTTACGATAACAAGAACAGAAGAAGCAAAAAACTTTAATTCTTGGTCAAGCTTCTGAAAGTGTAATAGAGCAACAACAATAGCTTACCAAAGCAATTGTCTCTATCCCTCAGACGCAATCAATATAACTGTCTGGAGAGATAGAGATAAAAAGGAAGTTAGTATTTGAGCAGAAGAAGTCTCAACAATAACTTTTTTCCAAGCCAACAGAACAACTAAAGAAGACAAGATGGACTCAAAAAAGAAAGGTTTCATCGTTTGATGTTTAACAGAAGACACAGACCGTGGAAACACAACAAGGTACTTATAATCCCCAAAAACCAATGAAGAAAGAATACTTGAAGATGAAGATAATAGAAGAATCAATGCCTGATTGTAACAGAGGTTCAGTGATCATAATAAAAACTTATATACAGAAAGTTAAGGTTCAAGTTGAACCTGTAATAGTAAGCAATTAGACGATACATTTTCTAAGCCCTGAAAAAAGAAGATTGTATGGTATTCTATAAGATGAAAAAGCAGAATCATATTCATTTAAGATGATGAAGAGTCTTTATGCCATCTGCCCAGTGATAAACAGAACAACAATAAAGATTATAGGAGATGTACAACCAAGATGTCCAACACTGGTACACAGTAGAGACAAAGGAAAGAAGAAGAAATTCCCTGACAGACAAGAAGATGATCTCATGGAAGAAGAAATTTGAGTGGCGATGAAGAATATCGATGATGTATGTCGTGCAGCTTAACATGTAGGCATCTATATTTCACACCACATATCAAGGCCATCAGGAAGTAACTTTGGTGCACGTACTCAAGATGAAAGTTTCAAGGTAGTTAGGACAATTTCAGAAGGAAGGTACAAAAGTATCTCAATTGAAGGTATCAATTTCTACTTAGAAACCTTTGTACATCTACTTATTCATTTAAAACCCCTAGGTTTCATTCCTTCAGTCAAAGATATTCTACACTTTCTAGGAAAACCAATTTTCAAACTACCCAAACCTAATGATCTTGACATTCCTCACCAAGCATAATCTTTTTGATTACCCTCGATAAAAATTATTGAATTAGACAACTCAATCAGAAAACCATCTGTCTCTAAGTTTCTTCATCCACTAAGTGAAAAGCTACAAGATCCTACCATTAATTTGGAGCTCTTAAAGAATTTCATCTATTGGACTGAAGCTAGTCAAAAGCAAAAGGAAGTTTAAGAAGCCTTAGCCAAACATATTGAAGAAATAGATACTAAGGTTGCTGAACTAAGAGACTTAGTGGGTGATCTTTGTTTCTACTGAACAAGACCTCAAGATGATCCGTGCTGATATTCAATATATGTTTTCTGAAATTTTGAAGCATCTGAAGTGATATTCTTTTTGATTAATAACAAATAGGGGGAGAATAGTGGAAAGGAAAGGAAAGGAAATTTTTTTGTTATGCACTCTGAATAAAGATATCATTCATCAATCATCTGAATAAAGATATCATTTGTCTGAATATTATTCATCTGAATACTATTGCTATCGCTTTAATAGTTTTTAATCTTCTAATATTGTGATTATTTATTATCATCAAAAAGGGGGAGATTGTTAAGTCAAGAAGACTTCACTTCTTTTATTGATTTTGATGAAAGTCAAATAATAATAATAATGGAAGTGTGTGAACTATTTTGATGTGTTTTATTAAGTGCGCAGATGCATAAGACGATGCACAGACATAAGAAGATGTGGATACATAAGACAATGTGGAGACATAAGATGATGCACAGTCATAAGACGATGCGCGGTCATAAGATGATAAAAGTCATAAGACGATGCCCAGACATAAGACGATGCGAAGTCATAAGACGATGCGAAGATATAAGACAAAGCATACAATTCAAATCAAGATGATATAATCTAAAACGACAGTTAGTTAATTGGAGGTGGTTACAGGACTCAACTAACAACAAATCTCTGAAGATTCTACAAGTGATTTTTTTCAAGAAGATTGTTGGCGAATTAGACTATAAATATCAGTGTAGTCATAGACAAAACAAATTTTTTACGAATCATTTACTAGACAAAAATATCCTAAGTGAAAAGAAGAAAGATAGAGATCAAGAACACCTGTAGTATGAGTTTAGAAAACCTCAAACAATATCTTTTCTAGTGAAAGGAAGGCTAGAGCCTAAAGAATAGCAAATAAAGAATACTTTGTGAAAGAGACTTGAAGAGGCTCTGAGAGAGAAGAAATAATACTTGCAAAATTAAAGAGATAGTGAAATCTCAAATAAAATATGAGGATCAGATGTAGCCCAAAGGTTAAGTGTGAACCAGTATAAACCACAGTATTATATTCTCTAACCCTTATCTCTTTAAATTCTGTAGTTAGAAGAAAAAGATATTATTTCTGTTGTTGCATTACTCTAACAAATTAAGTGTGTTGTTTTGTAATCGTCTGAGTTTTCAAAAAAATCAAGAAGTTTTTAAAGATAACTATTTTAAACAAATTTCACATAATTCAAGCCCCCTTCTTGTGTATTTTACATAGTATAAGTGATTTCTGTATTAACAAGTGATTTACTTAACATTGTAATTGTGTGTGTAAGAAATTGGTGAGTTGGATTCAACAAACCTAGGTATTTTATTTTTTGCTATGTTTGGATTTTGTGTGGCAGAGAACTATGGCTTCTAGTTAACTTTCAACACCTTTAGCAGGTAATGTTCAATTATATTGTTTATATATGATTGAAAGTTATATAATCTGGTTTCTATCTTTGTTAAAATTTTTATTAATAGTTTCATAATATTCTTACATTTACCTTGCAACTAGGCCATAGATACTTAACAAGATTAAAAACACTTTCTATTGCTATGTTGCGTGAAGTTTGTTCCTCAGGAGTTGAAGAGAGAAAATCACAAAAATCAACTATCTCTGTAATACCCGGTACAAAATGTCAGAATCAAAAAGGATTTTAAGAAGTCAATCATCTCGTCCAAAACTTCATAATAGTGACTAGTTTTAATGATATCAAACACTAACAAAACTTAAATTCCCACAAAAAATTTCAAGCATGAATTTCCTCAGAAAATTTTAAAGACAATATCTTTCTTTTTCTATTATTAATAGTGCAATAGCAAACTCAATTCCATTATAATTCTAGAATTAGACTCATTAATTATATATAAAATATAGAATCTACAATTTGATGGAAAATTTAATGTTAGCTAAAGAGAAAGTATATAAAATATAATTTTAAACTAAAATATCCTTGTCTAATGTTATTGGCTATGTAAAACCTTAACTTTATGTAACAACATCATTGTACTCCTAAAGTTACTACACCCTATAAACCAAGCACCCTCTATCCTCGTGGCCTTCATAGGAGTCACTGGCTCATCTTCTTCAAGCTACACCTTTTGATATCGATGGCATCTCCGTCGTTGTATGCAATGTTAATAGACAAAAAATTAGGGGCCTCACCATTAGGGGAAGCATTAGGTGTAGCAGAAAGAGAAATTTCATTGTAGAAAACATTGCAAGCTTGAAAAGAGTCAGCGTGGGGTGAGTAATTTGGGGTTTAGGGTTAAGTTACCATAGATTGGAACAGGTGGGATAACGTCAGTTGGAAGCTCCATTGCAAAAGGTTAGGTTCTTTTGGGCTTTTGGTTCTGGAGAGAGGCAAGACAAAATTGTATGTTATTGTTTTACTTTCACAGGTTTAAGAATGATGCATCTTAAAGAGTTATACTCTAGGGCTTTGTTTGATTGATTTGGATGTTTGCTTGGGAAAGTAATCCTTTTCCTAAAATTTATATTATCACATTTGGTTCATTTTTTTGAGTAGTTAGGAAAGTGAAAACTTTCCCAATCTAGGGAAAGTAGTACCACTTTACTTGGATTCTAAATCCCATCACCCCCTTGGTATTTAGTTTACTTTTCTCAGGAATTTAATCTAAAAATATGTTAGGAAAAAAAACCCCCTCTCTCAACTATTCGAAACTCGTTTATAAAACCTACCTCTCTTTAACTTTTCTCTCTCAACTCTCATCTACCTCCTATTCAACTTCTCTCTCTTAATTCCTATTAGCAGGATTAATGTTTGCAGAGATCGACAGGTACTGGATTAATGTCTACCTCTCTTCAACTTCTCTCTCTTATGTAGTAGTAATTTTTGAAAGTTAAAAATTAGTAATTTCTTATATCTATTCAATAAAGTTTAATTTTTTATTTTCAAATTTTTTGATTAATTGATAGGTGATAAAAATGGTTGGAATGGATTTGGTTGGAAAGAAGAAATTATTTTATTTATTAATGGAAATGCAAAAGAAACGGTTAGATATGTTAAAAGTCATATTACATATCCTTTCGATAATAGTACTGCATCATGGAAAATATTGTTTGAAAGCTCCATACTCTGTTGATTAATATGATCAATCCTGATATCTTCATAGGTTGATATATGCTAGTGATTCAACACGTCATTCCGAGTTGTGTATGGATAGATTTACATTTAGAAGATTAGTAAATATATTTAGAACTATTGGTCAATTAACAGATACCAGGAACACAACTATAGATGAACAGGTAGTAATGTTTTTGTACATTCTTGGACATCACGAGAAAAATCGTACGATAAGAACTGACTTCTTACGATTAGGACAAACAATTAGTAGGCATTTTAATCGAGTATTAAATTCAGTTCTTAGACTTTAAGGAGAATTGGTTAAAGTGCTTGAACCTGTACCTCATAATTCCACAGATGAGAAATCGTAGAGGATTAAGGTAAATATTTAATATTTAATATATCAATTGATATATTTATTTCTTAATTATATGATATAAGTATTCATGGAATTTGATTTTGTAGAATTGTTTAGGAGCTCTAGACAACACTTAGATAGAAGTATGGGTACTTGAAGCTGATAATCCTAGGTATCAAAGTACTAAAAGTGACCTAGCTACAAATGTTCTAGGAGTATGCTCACAAGACATGCAATTTATTTATGTCCTTCCTAGGTGGGAAGGTTCAGCTACAGATGCGAGAGTGCTCCGAGATGCATTAAGTAAAAGAAATGGACAACCAATCAGGGATGGTAAGTTAAAAATAAAAAGTCAAATATTAATATATATATATATATATACTTAAAATTTTCTAATTTATTTTAATATATTCACAATATTTTAGGTTATTACTATCTAGTGGATGTGGGATATACAAACAGAAAAGGATTTCTCGCACCATTTTGAGGTCAAAGATATCACCTGAATGAATGGACTCCAGGATATCAACCAAATATTGTCGAATAACTTTTTAATATAAAACATTCTTCGGCTAGAAATGTTATTGAAATATTTTTTTGGTTGTTTAAAGTTCGTTGGAATATCATTAAGAACTCAAGGTATCCTATTAAGTTGCAAAGTAAGATTGTAATGGTTTGTTGTCTTCTTCACAATCATATAAGAAGAAATATGCCTATTGATCCAGCAGAACTTGATGTAGATGCAAAAGAGGAAAAAGAAGAAAATGAAGGTGGAGTTTAGTTAGACAGAGAGCTGATCATTTCAGTCGAACCATCTAAGAAATGAACAAATTGGAGACAAACTTTATCCAATCAAATATTTAATGAATGGAGTCAAAATAGAATATTTGAAATAAATATACATTTTCATATTTTTAGGGTCTTTGTTCTTAGTAGCTTTAGGTAGTTTAATTTTTTGTTAAAGATATGCATTATTTAAATTTATTAGATAGTTTTCCATTTTATTAATGTTAGTTAATATTGAATTATTCTTAAAAAGTTTTATGCTTTTTGGTTGTGTATGGTGTGATCATTTTTAACATTGAACATATTTTTGATGATATGATGCATGCAACTTTTGTCAAGTATGAAACATAATATTGGATCTCGTAGAGGCAAAGGTAGTAACCATGTTTCGATTATGTTGAGAATGAAAAGTTAGTGGAGACCATGCTTGAACTAAAAGAAAGTGAAAATTTTGATGGTGAAAGTGACAGTGGATTAAGGTAAGGATATCAGAAAGAGTTGGAAAGGATATTAGATCAGAAATTTCAAAGGCATGGTTTAAAAGAAAAACCACATATTGAATCTTGATGTAAATTATTGAAAAAACAATATCATGCTATTTATGATGCAAGTGAGAAATAAGTGGTTTTGGTTGGGATGATGAAAAAAATGTGTTACTATAGATGCTGACGTGTGGAGTGCACATCTAAAGGTTAGCACAAATTAGATTACTTAGTTTTTTAAAATATTTTTTACATGATTTATATAATGATTGATGTTATAATTTTTTAGCAATATTTTTTATTAATGTTTTTATAATGATTGATGCTGTGATTGCTGTAGAGTCATCTAGATAATTCATTTATGAGGAGTAGATCATTTCACTATTATGATAAACTAGCTATTATTTGGGGACAAGATTGAGCTATAGGAAAAAATGCTAAAGCATCTGCAAATATGCTAGAAAATATAAATAGAGAAGAGAACTTGGATGAAGAGAATGAAGAATCTAATGAGGAGGATGATGTCGAGCCTCAAAGAGATCAACTAATTAGAGGCAATTCTCAAGTGAAGGAAGTTCAAAGAAAACACATCACAAAAGGAAGGGGGTGTTGATAGTTTAGTTTTATATTTGGAATGTATCACTGAAAAGCTTATTAAAGGTTTGGAGAAATCTAATGATGTAGAATCTATTGCAGGGTCAAATTAAAAGGAATATGAGTATATGCAGAAATTAGATGAAGAATTTAGGAAAATGAAAGACTTAACACAAGTTGAACATATTAGAGCTGGAATAAAACTTGTAAATAATCCAAATCATATGGATTATTTTTTCACTCTTCAGGATGTTGCTAAGAAGAATATCTAAGGCAGATTTAAAGAGTAATTAGTTTTTAAGATTTTCAAATTTATTAAGTTTAGGATGTTCAAAAAATATTTGGAATTTTTTATTTTAATTTTGAGATTGTCTAGTTGAAATAATGCACTATTTGTATTTGTATTTTCGATGTTGGAAAAATCTTGATGTTTGATTTGAATTTTAAGGTTTATCTTTGTACTCAGTTGAGGTTTTTTAGTATTTTTCAATACTATTTTTATGATATAACAGTATTATATGATTAGGATATTAGAAATGAAAAAATTAACATTTAATAATATAACTTGTATTACAAATTAACATTATTTAATGATTTCAATTTTTATTTGGTTTGTAAGGATATAATTGGAAACACAAGTCAAAATTAAATTCCATTCCATAAAATAACGTTACATACCAAACACTATAATAAGAATCCACCTAACTTTCCCATTAGAATTCTTATAAGTATCCAAACAGGTGAATATCTTTACTTTCCTATATATTTATTTTCCAAGGAATCAGATTCCAAATTCACCTTACTTTCCTGCAACCAAACGCAGCCTAGGATTAAAAGATAAAATAAAATTATTTGGATGGCTTCTAGTTCTACAGGAATAGTTTGGGTTTTTTCCACTTTTTTTTAATAATTTCAATTATTTACCATCACAATTCATATTTACATTTTGAGTTAATTTTACGTTTCTTCCTTAAATAAAGAGGTTTAAATTAATAGCAATAGAATGCCTAACAACTAATAACAGTATAAGATGCAATTAAGAATGAAATCAAGCAAAGAGATTAATAACTTTCTACCTGATTTACACAATCCCTGCCATTATTTCCACCTTCTATATGAACTTACTTGGCTAGGTAGAGCCAATGTACTAAGTAGCAAAAATGAAATCATTAAAGCCATTATGTTTTTTGTAAATTGAGCTTGCTTTATTCTATTCCTTGCAATATTTTCCACCATTACGAATAAAGTGAAACAAGAATATATTAACCTCACAAATGCAAAAGCGAATGAAGTGAAACAAGAAGATCTCATTATCATAGATAGCATAAGAAATATTAAAATTTGTTTGCAAATAATAATATTAAAAAATAGTGACAATTAATTTCCATTCCTTAAAATTTGTACAATAATGACAAAATTAATCAATTGAGTGGTCAATTTTAATATGTTATTATAATAAGAAATGATTATCATTAAACTTGTTATATTTACATTGACGGTAACCTTTGTAGAAAAAGGTTGATGATCAGGTGACGACAAAATTTCTTATCACAAAAATTACAAATAATAGTGAACATATCAATTTTCATTTGCATCACTTTTTATTATCACATCTGTATGTGGGTCTACCGAAAATAACCTCTCTATTATGTAGGGGTAAGGTTGCGTACTATCAGACCTCCCCAGACCCCGCGTCATTGTGGGATTTCAAACTAGGTGATGATGATGATGAGTGAACATATTGATAGTTCCATTTTTGTGACAACATTAAATAGACACTAACTAATTGAATTTTTATTGACAAAAGTTTTTACCATAAAAAGTAAAATATCGTGTGACGGTAAACCTTTTCATCACAACAAAAGAAAAATATTAGTGACCAAACCAAGTGTCGTCACAACAAATAGAAAATATTAGTGACCAACATAAGTTTTTCATAATTACAATTCATTCTTGCAAAAATTAATTATGCCAAACTGCATATGCCTTTAGTGACAGAACATAGTGATAAATGAAATTTTGATGCAAATAAGATATTAATAGTGAAAATTTAATTGTGAAAAATACTAAATTGTCACAAGTATCATTGTGTTAATGACAAAAAAAATAATTCTTCACATTTAATCAAAACAATAGTACCAATCAACTATTTTTCCATAAAAAAACCTCATACCTATGACGAAATGATAGTTAGTCACAAAAAATTATCACTAAATGTTTTAACTCTTATAGTTAAATGATTTCTATACTTCCCTTTTAAAGTCATTGTCAATGTTAAATGAAGTTTATAAATCAAGTTAATTAAACCATTGAATATATGTTAGTTTCATGCTCAACTAATTCATCATCATGACAGGAAATTTTTTTAATGCATTTATAGAATATTAAAAGAAGACTTTCTAGTTAAGTACATTTTAACAAAATTCCTACTCCATACTTAAACCACACATCATCCTATATGTAAAAAATGAAAAATGAAAAATGAAAAAAGGAATAAATAACAAACAAAAGAAATCATAAACGATAAAATGAGAGCAAATGATGTAAAAGTAAGCAAAGCAATTTTAGTTTTTTAAGTTGCCTCCCAAGTTATGCCTTTGTTTACTATTATTATCCTAACTCAAGTTCTCCTTATTCAATTATTGTATTAGATCCTTAAGATTCAATTTTGCTATATTCTCTACTTAAAAGACTTCGTAGAAAAGTTTGATTCTATGCCCATTCACTTTAAGCAAATTGGATATTGCAAAACTTTGAATTTCTATTACATTATGATGAAAAAATGATAGTAACAATAAAAACTTTAACCTAATAACAAGAATGTAACTTTATAAGAAATAAACATCATTATGATTGGTATAAGAGGAATTTTTTATCAACTTGAAATTATTTTTTTAAAATCTTATCATAAAAAGCTTTTTTTCTTTTTCCTTATAAATCCTTACATTTCTGCAAGCATCATTATGGATTTCATACAATCTTATAATAGCATCTTTATATGGTCTTTTTGTAACATACATGTTTATGTTGAAACTCTTAATTACCTAATAGGCCTTATGTTCTAGTTGAATTAGGAGGTCACATAGTTTTCTAAACACCAATTATGAAAACCCATAAGTGTCTTATAGGCATTCCGTATACCTATAAAGCAAAATCCAAATATAAATTCTAGCCTTTTTTTGAAAATTAAAAATAATATTGTATTATATTAGAAAAAGCTATTACACAAATCCTCATAATGAATCATATTATTTGTAGAAAAATTAAGCTAACTAACTAGTACACAATTTAAATATGATAGATAACATTATAACAACTAATTCATTTTGAGTTCTTTACTAAATAAGCTTATTTATCATTAGCTATAATGGCAGCTCTATCCTAACTCATAATTTGCTTTACAAGTTGCTATTTGCTTTCTTCTATACCCTTGTATATTGTCTTACTTCTTTCTCTCCAATTAGAGTAAATGGTAGTATGAAAAGCAGTCTTAATAATCATACCATTCCTTTAACTATTTTTAGTATACCTTATGATTAGATTTAAAGTCTTTATCCACTCAAAAGTGTACCTAGGTAGTTATAACATAACCATAAGTCTACTCCAAATTGCTTTGCTATAGTTACATTAAAAAAAGTAATGGTTTCTGCTCTTCTTTATCTGCTTACAAAGGAGACAAATGTAGGTCAAAATCCCCAAACCATTTGTCTTTAGTTCTTAGTTGATTCTTAATCATTAGCCAAGTGAAAAAATAACTTTGACTTATTTCAAAGGGACTTCAGCCCAGGGTAAC
This sequence comes from Erythroxylum rotundifolium, assembly GCA_027563915.1. Lineage (NCBI taxonomy): Eukaryota > Viridiplantae > Streptophyta > Magnoliopsida > Malpighiales > Erythroxylaceae > Erythroxylum > Erythroxylum rotundifolium. The sequence continues at coordinate 6,441 of JAOSBO010198309.1, read as the reverse complement.
ACTTCCAGATTATAAAACGGCAATTTTTGACATAAGTTGTTGTTGAAAAAACCATTGGAATTGTGAATCCATATGATGTTGTCCTTCCTTTACCTTGTGAAAATGTTAGGTAAATAACTTGCCATTAGTTGAAATCCTTTAAAATTTCCAACCTAAACCATCTGTCTTTAGTTGTTAGTTGATTCTTAATCATTAGCCAAGTGAAAAAACAGCTTTGACTTATTTCGAAGTGACTTCAGCCAAGGGTACCACTTCCAAATTATAAACCTGCAGTTTTTGATATAAGTTGTTGTTGAAGAAACCATTGGAATGGTGAATCCATATGATGTTGTCCTTCCTTTACCTTATGAAAATGTTAGGTAAATAACTTAACATTAGTTGAAATCCTTTAAATTTCCAACCCATTCACTGTTATGTAAAGCGTAGACACTCTAGCATTAGAGGGGATTCGGTTTTTGATCCTACAAAGATTAGTTCTTTGAATAAGGGGAATATAGCTGGTCCAGTTATCATACCACAGCCATATATTCTCTCCATCACCTAACCTATATTTAATATAGGGATAAACCATGTCTCTCAATCTAAGCATATGATTAAAAATCCACGAAAAATTGCTAGATTGTTGTAGTTAGCAGAAATGCTGATTTCTAAGATGGTATTCGTTAGCCCATTTGATCCATAATGCTTTTTTGTCAATGAATAATCTCCAAATCCTCTTAAAGAGTAGTACTTTTTGCCATTTGAGTAATAGGAATGATGTAACAACCCAGACCACCCACCCACAGATATTATCCGCTTTGGAACTTGGACCCAGCCTAAACCCTCATGGTTTTACTTTTCCCAGCCCAGCTAAGAAAACGTGTCTATGGGGGAGACGTATCTATATCCTTGTAAGGTATACTTCATTCTCCTCTCCAACCGATGTGGGATTCTCACAATCCACCCCCTTTGGGCCCAACATCCTTGCTGACACAGCAGGTCGGTAATCGACTCTAATACCATTTGTAACAACCCAGACAACCTACCCATAGATATTAGCCGCTTTTGGCTTTAAACCAAGCCCAAACCCTCACAGATTTGCTTTTCCTCGCTCAACTAGGAAAATGCATCTATGGGAGAGAGGTATCCATGCCTTTATGAGGCATACTTCGTTCTCCTCTCCAATCGATATAGATTCTTATAATCATAACATGTGCAAGGTATGACTAGCATCCCTAACCAATCATCTTCTTAGCCTTGACCACTAATATCAAAC
>JAOSBO010198303.1:0-18757 GCA_027563915.1 Erythroxylum rotundifolium | reverse complement strand
ACTTTCCTTTGGTGATATCTTCCAATCCTTTGAGAATTTCTCAAATCTAATGATAGATTTGAGTTCCTTGACCCCAATTAGCTTATAACACCTTGGTTTGAGTAAAAGAATCAAAAAGATGGTGGAATTTGGTGATGACCTAATGTTTCCTCTCTTCATTCTCTTTTCTTCTTTCTTCTCCTTTCTTTTTAATTAAAACCAAGTGTTTTTAATGTTTAATGGGGGGTGCATGACCATAAGTAGGAGAGGAGTCTAGAATTTGACTCTTCTTTTACCAAATATAGTGAATTTACCCTTTTTCCCTTAGCTTATGTGAAATTACCAGTATATCCTCCAAACTTTCCTAAATTTACAATTAAGCTCAAAATTTGAGAATGATTAAAAATTTTATTTTTATTTTGGTCCTCGGACCTTTGAAAATTATAATTAAGTCCCTTAACTTTATAAAATTATCTTTTGGTCCTCCAAGAATTAAAAATTACATTTAAGTCCCTTATGTACATCAACTTTTCCAGTTAAGCTTTCTAAGTGTTAGATAAGTCTATAAATCATGTCTAATCACCTCTAAGGCATTAGAACACATTTAATTCGACTACCATGGTCATATCCATCCAATACTCTTTTTTTCACACTTAAAAGCGCTTATATGTCGGAAATCTCCGAGATTTCACATACCAATGAACACCAAGTTCATGTAAGAGCATATAACATTTTATATCACTGGCATACATACCAAAAGGATTCAAATACATCTTTGAACTCATTACAACCATGTATATATTAATGTACAGGAATATCTCCAAATATGGCACAATACGAAAAGCTTATAGAGTTTAGCGTTACAATGGTAATCAATTCTATAAACATGGTTATAAAAAAAAAGGATATTTACTTGAATTATTTACATTAAATTCATCTACCTCATTTTTCACATTCATGACAACCTACCATATTCACAGTAATTATTGATGATTTAATGGCTAAGAAAGAAAGTCGTAGAATGATGGAAATTTCTATATCCTCTGCTATCTCTAAGATAAAAAAATTTAGTAAGGATAAAAACTCTTAATCTTAATTAACCCATCTTTTAGCACACCTAAAGGATTATTAACAAAATGATTAGTTAGTTATAGGGATACAATAGCAAGTTTCAACTTTTGAAGTTAAATTTTCTTGACAATTAACTAAGGCATTAAGGATGCACTAGCACTTATGTCATTCAAAAATTTAGAAAATTTAGCTTTACCAATAGGTTGGTGGTAAATTATTTTGGAAAAAAGAAACCCCAAAAATTCTCAAATTATTTTCCTAGTTTGTTTTGATTAAGCCTCTAATGAAAAGGAATAAGAGGCATATATAGTTTGATTGGTGATGACTCTTCTTCTTGAATGACTCTTCTTCTTAAATATTTGATATTCTTTTTCACATGTCCTATATTGTGTTAAAGAGCATCACTCTTCTTTCTTTGTTGTAGACTAAGTTTGTCCATCCATCTAGGTTAGTCGTCAAACTAATATTTACTATATGTATTGCCTTAATAATATGATTATGATACCTTTGTATTTTGTGTGAATGCAAAGGAGGTCTTCATTTTGTGTTGTTGTTTAGAATATTCTTCTAATCATTGATAAGTTCTATGTTTTTCTTTAATAATCTAAGTATTTACTATATGTCGAATTAGTTTGAGATGTTATAGTTCGATTGGTTTGCATTAATCAACTTCAATTTGACTAATGCAAACTTATTATCACAAGGAATTAATACATTTTATAGATAAGACAATTGCTTTCCATAATAAACCCTTAGGACGGTATATAGGCTGGAAACCCATGATGCAGCTCCCGTGAGGCTTATCAGTGAAAAATTTCACAAACCTAGGAGTTATAACAAGAATTTGTTTTCTTGATTCACAGGTGTAAACAATGCCACATACCATTATTTTGAAATCAATTGTAGGTGATTAAATCAATTGGTTAATACTTAGGGGATTTTGTGTATAGTTTAGATGTTATGTAAATTTTGGAGAACATGAACGATACTAACTATAGAATGACTGTTTTAAATAGACAGTTTTGTAGAAATGAGTCATGTTGATAGATCTTAGATGTATAGATGAATAGCACATGATGATTGAGAGAGTTGAAGCATTTATTCATTATGCATATTATCAATCTGCATATATGGATAGGCCTAAGATCATACGTCCATGTAAAAAATGCAAAGCCATTCATTTCCTTCCTATTGATGAAGTGAATGGACATTTGTTGAGAAGAGGGTTTACCCCAAATTATTTTGAGTGAACACAACATGGGGAACTATTGATTAGTAGCACCTCAAGAGTTGATGAAGCACAATCATCAGTAAGCTTAAATGAGTTTAAAGGGGGGATTAGATTTAGAAAAAATAATATGGATGCAAATGAAAATTGTAACATGCAAATGGTTTATGATGCATCTGGTTATCCCTTTCAGGAAAATATAGAAAATCTTGATGAAGAACCAAACCCACAATCCAAACAATTTTTTGACTTACTACACTCAACTGACCAAGAACTAAGGGAAAATTGTGAGACAATGACTCAATTGTCATCAATTGCTCATATCTTGAACATAAAATCTGAAGGGCATATTTCTGATCATAGTTTTGATAAAATTCTTGGATGTTATAATAAATCATTGCCTTATGATCACATAATGGTTGATAGTTTTCACAATATGAAGAAACTTATTAGGGTCTTGGTTTGCCTGTTGAAAAGATTGATTGTTACAAATTGGGATGTATGATGTACTGGGGTGATGATGTGGAATTACAAGAGTGCAAATTTTTTGGACAATTTAGGTTCAAGCCTAGAAAGCTATCTATGAAAGGAAAGTTAGTACTGTGGAAGCGGATATATTATTTCTCGCTAACTCTGAGACTTCAAAGATTATATGCTTCTGATGTTACTGTGTCTCACATGAGATGGCATAATGAACAGCAACAGGAAAATGGAATAATGAGTCATCCATCAAATGCATTAGCGTGGAAACATTTCAATGACACCCATTACTGTTAGGTTGGGATTGTCGACGGATGAATTCCAACCTTTTGATCAATCCAACCAGCAATATTTATCATGACCAGTCATAATTACTCCTTATATTTTGCCTTCATAGATGTGTATGAAAGAGACATATATGTTCTTGACAATGATTGTGCTAGGGCCTACAAATCCGAAGGATAAAATTGATGTATTCTTACAACCATTGATATCTGAATTGCATCATCTTTGGTCATATGGTGTTGAGACATATGATGTGTCTCTGAAATAAAATTTTATGTTGAGAGAAACTTTGATGTGGACAATTAGTGATTTTTTTGTATATACCATATTGTCCGGATGGAGCACAGTAGGAAAATTTGCTTATCCTTTTTGTGGCAATAATTTAGATGCGTTTTATTTTCCAGACGAGGAAAAATATATTGGTTTGATAACCATAGAAACTTTCTTCCTCCAGATCATCCATTTAGGCGCAATAAACAAAATTTCATTAAGAATAAGATGGTAAAATCACTTCCTCCCCCTCATAAAGCTGGTGAAGAGATATTGCAAGAGATTAATGAATTAGGCTTGCTGAAAGTTACAAAATTTTAAGCTAATGAAATTAATACAAGCATTAGCAGAAACTTTGGATGGAGAAAACGAAGCATCTGTTGGGATTTTCCATATTGGAAAACAAATTTGATACGTCATAATCTAGATGTGATGCATATTGAAAAAAAATATTTTTGACAATTTGTTCAATACCATTATGAACATTAAAGGGAGAACAAAAGACAATGCAAAGTCATTAGTTGATTTGAAACTTTTTTGTGGAAGGAATGAGTTACATAAAGATCTTTGCACTGGTAATATCCGAAAACATGTTACACTTTAGTCTAAAAAGCAAAAGGAAATGTTGTGTGAATGGTTGAAAAGTCTAAAGTTTCTTGATGGTTATGTCTCAAACTTGGAAAGGTGTGTGGACATGAGGAAGTACAAATTATTTGGGATGAAAAGTTATGATTTTCATGTGTTTATGCAAAGGCTAATTTCAATTTCATTCCAAGAGTTACTACCGAATAAGGTTTGGGAAGTAATAACATAATTAAGTTTGTTTTTCAAAAGCTTAACATCATCTGAAATTAAGTTGGTTGAAATGGAAAAACTAGAAGGGAAATTCTAGTAATTTTGTGTAAGTTAGAAGGGATATTTCCTCCAAGCTTCTTTGACTGTATGGACCATCTACTTGTCCATTTAGCACACAAGGCTAAACTAGTCGGTCTAGTTCAATAATGTTGGATGTATCCATTTGTGAGGTACGTAATTTAACACAAATTATTGTAATTGATGTCATATCATGTTTTCATAACTAAAATCGTATAACCCTATTCACTCATATAGGTATTTACATCACTTGAAAAAAAATGTGAAAAATAAGGCTAGAGTTAAAGGTTCGATATGTATTGCTTACTTAGTGGAGGAAGCTAGTACATTTTGTTCACATTACTTTGAGCCGCATGTTCACACAAGAGAAAGAAAAGTTCCTCGTAATGACGATGGGGGATTACGATGAACTACTGATACTAATGATAATTTATCCATTTTCACATATCCTATATGAACATATGGATGTTCAATGAGAATAATGTTAACAGAGGAAGAAATTGAGGCTGCCCATGTTTATATTTTATTGAACTATCAAGAGGTTTAACCTTTCGTGCAGTAAGTTGAAATAGATTATTTATCATTTAAATTTTAGTGTTATTCATAACTAAACATGAATAATAATGTTTTTAGAATATATGAGGAATTGTTACATGAGCTCATGCCTAACAAAACACAGGATGATGTCAATAAAGAAGTTGGAAGACATTTTCCTTGATGGTTCGAACAGTATGTAAGTTTTCACTTATATACTTTAAAATGATTGAATTAAAAGATTTAAGTGTTCAAACCACAAGGTTGCAGTTTTAATTTGTTATTTTCTTTTCTGTAGGCCTTAGAACATCAACTTACACACTTTATAATTCAAATGACTGAATTATAAGATTTAAGTGTTCAAACCACAAGATCGTAGTTTTAATTTGGTATTTTCTTTTCTGTAGGCCTTAGAACATCCAATCGAGAACAAGTTCATATGAGATCTTGCGAAAGGACTTTTGTGAACTGTTAAATCATATCTGGTGTATTTCATTAATGGATACAGATATCATACATAATACCATGGTCATAGCATGGCAACAATAAATATTGGAGTTTGCATGCAAAGAGAATTGATGGATTACTTTGAAAAAATTATTGAGATACTTGAAATTGAGTGCCCTGGATTGCCAATAAAGCGAAATGTGATATTTAAGTGTAAGTGGTTTGATCCAACTCCAAATGTTAGTGCAAAAGTGCATAGTCGATACAAGCTAGTTGAAATCAACAAGTGAAGAAGATTTCGACAATTTGAATCTTTTATGTTGGCAATGCAAGTGATCTAGGCATATTACATCCCTTTTCCTAGCTTACGACAAGATAATTCAAATTGGTTGGCTATTTGTAAAGTTAAGCCTTAAGGTGTTTTTGAATCACATGGAAAAGGAGAATTGAGAATTGAAAGTGAAGCATTTCAAGAAGATGCTTATGAAATAAATCCATCTGTTCTATATGAGGATAATGAACCTTTGAACGATCCATGTAATGCATATGTTGAAATTTTATCTAGAGAGGATGAGGAGGGCCAGAGATCTGAAGAAGAGTCTGAATTTGATTCAAATTCTTCAAATAAAGAAGATGACTTTGATTTACAATTAAGTGATGATAACGATTAACTTGTGTTTGTAATTGAATATTATTTTCAAATGATCAATTATTTCCTTTATTTGATTCATCATCCCTTATTCTCTTGTGGCATATTACACTTCTTCATTATGTACAAATTTTATTGCTTACCCTCTTTTTCTTAATCTATTTCCACCTTGACTGAACATGACATTTATTTTTTAACTCTTTTAATTTCATTCTAATTTTTTCATCCTTGAATGTAACAAAATAAGGTCGCGACTTTATATTATGTTTGTAGTATATTCTCACTAGTGCACTGAGATTACTTATCATAACTTTGAAAAGTTGAAGCTTAATATTAATTTTAGGTTGAAATATGGCACCAAAGAGAAGACAGGTTATTTTACAACTAAGATTCAGACCATGATTCGGAGGTACTTACTGTACAAGTGAAGCATCTCATGTTATAGCAGCTAGTACTGAATCTCCTCCTCCCCCTTCAACTACTACACTTGTAGATAAGGTTCCTTCCGTAGATGCTGCTAAACCATCCATAACTCCTACATCATTTGCTACCCCTATACCGACAGAGGTATCAGGGGTAAACAATTTTGTCCAACTTAGAGTCTGTAGAATTGGGTTTCTCCTGTTAAATCCAGGTGGCCCTCAATGTTGAGATTAACCTCCTGCATTATTTGACTAAGAAAATTTTGGGTGATTCTTCCATTCATGGTTTTAATTGTTTAAATAAGTGCTTTTTCTTCCTTCTCGACCAAATTATGTATCCATATAGTTGAGTTGCTCCATGTTGTTATTTTGTATAAAAAACAATCAGTAGTAAAGTGGTTATTTTGCCCATATAATTTGCATCTATGTTGTATTACTCTAACTAGAGTAAATGAAGAGGCTTGGAGGCTATTAAGCTATCTTATTAAATTTTCAATCTCAGACTGCATTACTACCATTAAATCGATAGTAATGACTCCTTTATAACCCTAGAAAGTCGACTACTATCTACTTCTATTTGATGACTAAAGATAACTATCATTCACTATCTCTTCTAGCAAGTCTTCTACTTTCTCAACTATCTTTCGTATAATAGATCCCCTAGAAGTTGCATCTATGGCTCCTCTCATAGGAGATTAACTCCATTGTAAAAGGTTTAGAGAAGGAATTTTTTGGGTAGTTTATGGAGAGAGAACCTCCTTTGTAAACCCTTAAATCATTCCTTTGTTTTATAAAGTGACTCCCCATGTTAGAATTTTTTGATCTCCTTTATCAACTTTGTCATATTAGTGGGGAGAAAGTACCTCTACAAAAATGCATGCACCAACTACTCCTAAGTTGTGATGTTTGTCAGGCTTAATGAATTATTCTATGCCTTGGCTATATCCCTAAGAGTGAAGGAAAAGAGACTTCCCCTAATAGCATCTTCCGAGACCCCATAATATTGAAAGATATCATATATTTTTACAAAATTCATTAAATGGAAGTTAGGATCCTCATCAATTAGCTCATGAAACTACACATTTGTTTGCATTATGTTTAGCAAAGCTAGTTTAATCTCCAATATTGTCGCTTACATCAGTGGTCGAGTGATGCCTTAGTTTGCAGCATTGAACCTTGGTTCATGAAATCCATAAGGGTTCCTTACTGGTCTCCTTGATTAAACTCTTGCACTATTGTTTCTTCAATTTCTTCTTCTTGACAACTTAAACTTTGAATTTCTCATCTAATCAATTGATATCAAGTGCTAAAGTTTCAACGATCTTGCTTGAACTATGAGAAACTCTTATATTCGTACAATCATACTAAAGTTTTAATTGCTCATCTAATTAAGTGATATCAAGTGCTAAACTCTTATGTTTGTCCTCATACTCCTCTCAAGTAAAGGGGTACTTATTTTGGGATCAAGGAGAAAGTATTGATACATAATTTTTATGACTACCAGCTGTTGGTAGATGTTGCACTCTAATCTGAGAAACTGGAGAACATAAAGTATGAAGAAAATAGAAAGAGGAAGAACAGAGAACAGTTTTCTAAGAAAGGAATGAGTACCCCATGCCTGAGAGGAGTATGAGGACTTTCCACACATAGAGTGAAGTGGGAAGTAGTGGCTCTGCTAAGAAAAAGCAAGCCAAGGCAGCTTCAATGCAAACATAAACTGTTGGAGGCAACAAAAGGATGGAGAGGAGTAAGTATATGAACCGCCAATGTAAGCATTGTGGGAAGTTTCATAGAGGAGACAGCTTCAAGTTACTTGCAGTATGTTTCTGATGTGGAGAGAAGGGACATGTGGTTAGGGAATGTCCCTAAGGACTAAGGCAAGATGGGTCACAGATGCAAGTTCCAACGAGAGCTGAAACAATAGGAATTATGCCAGCCACTAAGGTGGGAAGTTCTAGAGAGGCAAAGAAGGTTATTCCTCTAGGAAGGCCAAGGGGTCAAGTACAGGAAAGTGTATTTTCAATGACCAGAGATGAAACTGCAACTGTACCTGAAGTTGTTACAGGTATGACTCAGTTATTTGATTTAGAATTATATTTATTGATTGATTTTAGCTCCACGCATTCTTTTGTTTCTACAAACATGATATTATATGGTATTAATTTGGTGTCGTTGGATAGTCCATTAATTTTTAATACTCCTGTAGGGAGGAATGTGATAATAAGTCAAGCATATAGAGATTGTGAACTCTTTATTGATGATACTAAACTGGTAGTGGACTTAATGTCTTTAGATTTAAAAGGCCTAGATGTGATACTTGGAACGGATACCTTAGAGAAATATCATGCAAGGTTAGACAGTAGTCTCAAAGAGGTAAAATTTGAGCTTGGCAAGGGTGAGAAGGTGACTTTTAAGGGAGACAGAAAATACCATCACCAAGAATTATTTCAGCTTTGCTAGCTAATAGGATGATGAGAAAAGGGTGTGAAGCCTTTTTGCTACACGTTGTGGACACTGAGGTGAATGAAGAAAAGTTAGAAGATGTTCCAGTTGTGAGGGAATTTCCAAACGTGTTTCCAAAAGACTTACCTAGTTTGCCACCAGTAAGAGAAGTTGAATTCACAATTGGTCTGATTTCAGGTGCCGCACCTATTTCTATACTACCATATAGAATGGCTCCAACTGAGCTGAAGGAGCTTAAGGAATAGTTAGGAGAACTATTAGAGAAGGGGTGTATAAGGCCAAGTTCGTCGCCATGGGGAGCTTCGGCTCTGTTTGTTAAAAAGAAGGATGGAACATGATGCATGTGTGTTAACTATTAGAGGCTCAACAAGATTACCATTAAGAACAAGTATCTTCCGCCACGAATCGATGATCTATTTGACCAGCTGCGAGGAGTAAACGTCTTCTCTAAAATTGATCTCAGGTCAGGCTATCATCAGCTCAGAATCAGGGATTCTGTATACATAAGACAACCTTTAGGACACGTTATAGGCATTATGAGTTCCTAGTCATGCCATTTGGATTGATCAATGCTCCAGCTACGTTCATGGATCTCATTAATAGTGTGTTCTAGACCAATTTTTCATAGTATTTATAGATGACATTTTGTTTTATTCTAAGACCGAAGAGGAATATAAGGAACATCTGAGGATAGTATTGCAAACACTAAGGGAGAAGGAGCTTTATGCCAAATTCAACAAGTGTGAATTTTAGCTTCATAAGGTGGTATTCCTTGGACACATAATTTCGAAAGATGCGGTACATGTCAATTCGAGGAAAATTGAAACATTGGTGAAATGGAATGCACCAAATACAGTGGCAAAAATGAGAAACTTTTTAGATCTGGCAGGATATTATAGGAGGTCCGTTGAAGGATTCTCCATGATAGCTGCTCTAATGACCAAGTTATTAAGGAAAAATCTGAAGTTTATCTGGGGTGATGAATGTCATAAGAGCTTTGAGGAGCTTAAGCACAGATTGACAAGTGTTCCAATTTTGAACTTGCCCATGGGAGATGACGGTTATATAGTTTATAGTCATGCTTCAAGAAAGGGTTTGGGTTGTGTGTTGATACAAAGAGACAAGCTAATAGCTTATGCCTCGCGGTATCGAAATCCTTGTGAATTGAAATACCCAACCCATGATCTAAAATCAGTAGCAATAATTTTTCCTTGAAAATTTGGAGACATTATCTATATGAAGTTCAGAAGAGGATTTTAACAGATGATAAAAGTCTCAAGTACTTATTGAGCCAAAAAGAGTTGAATTTGAGACAGAGAAGATGGTTAGAGTTGCTTAAGGATTATGACTTGTTAATTGAATACCATCCAAGTAGGCAACTATATTGGTTGATACCTTGAGTAGGAAATCCTCTATAGCCCCTGTTCAGACAATTTATTTACCATCGTTAGAAGAGATGGCTAAGCTTAGAATAAGCTTGAAATAGGGGGAGCATGATGTAGATTTGAATAAGCTCCGAGAAGAAATTAAGAATGGAAAGCAATTTAAAGTGGAAGTGAGGGATGATGGACTTATAGTTGTAGGCAATAGACTTTGTATTCCAAATGTCAAGGAAGTAAAGGATGGGATACTCGACCAGGCACATAATGCGCCTTATGCCATATACCCAGGTAGCACCAGAATGTACAGAGATTTGCATGAGCATTTCTAGTGGAAAGGTATGAAGAAGGATGTAGCAAAATATGCAAGCAAGTGTCTAGTGTGTCAGCAAGTCAAGGCAAAACACCAGGCACCTTCAGGCAAGTTAAGGCCATTGTCCATTCCTGAGTGGAAGTGGAAAAAGATAACGATGGATTTTCTGATGGGATTGCCCAAAACCTGTAGGAAGCATGATGCCATATGGGCTATTATAGACCGTTTGACGAAGTTAGTTCATTTTCTAGCAATTAAGCAGACTGATTCTCTGCATGTGCTAACAAAGAAGTACATTGATTAGATAGTGAGACTGCATGGGATTCTAGATTCCATAGTTTCTGACAAAGATCCTCAGTTTATGTCGAGATTTTGGGAAAGCATGTAAGAAGCCTTAGGTACCACATTAAATTTTAGCACTGCTTTCAATACCCAAGAAGATGGTCAATCTAAGAGGACCATTCGAACCCATGAAGGAATGCTTAGGGAATGTGTGATGGATTTTGAAGGTGCTTGGGAAGAGCACTTTCCATTGGTTAAAATTGCTTACAATAATTCATACCACTCGAGCATTCAGATGGCTCCTTATGAAGCACTGTATGGAAGAAGATGTAGAACTCCTATATGCTGGGATGAAGAAGGAGAAGGAAATTAATAGGACCAGAGTTACTCTAAATGATAGTTGATAAGGTCAATCTAATTAAACAAAGGCTCAAAGCAACTCAAGATAGAATGAAGAGCTATACTAATGCATAACAAAAGGAAATGGAGTATAAAGTTGGTAAGAAAGTATTTCTTAAGACGTCTCCTTGGAAAGGAGTCATAGGTTTGGCAAAAAGGGCAAATTGAGCCCAAGATATGTTGGTCCCTACGAAATTGTTGAGAGGATTAGGCCATTGGCCTATAGATTGGTGCTACCACCAGAATTGACAAAGATCCATGATGTCTTTCATGCTTCCATGTTAAGGAGGTATAGATCAGATTCCTCCCACATCATTCAAACCGTTGAGGTTTAGTTGAGAGATGATCTGACTTATATAGACACTCCAATGGAGATTTGGACACTAAAGAAAAGGTCTCGAGTAACAAGACAATTCACTGGTTACAGTCCTGTGAAAACACCATTCAAAAGAAGAGGCTATGTGGGAGCCCTTAGAGGCCATAAAGGAGAAGTATCCAAACATATTCAATGACTCAGGTAAGAATTTCGAGTACGAAATTCTTTTAAGAGGGGGAGAAATGTTAGCCCCTGAATTTTTTTCGTTTAATTAAGCATGATATTTTATGGAATAAGCATGGGATTTGAATTTTTGCTTTAGAATAAATTATAAGGTCATGATAGAATAAATATTTGAATTTAATTATTTATTTCAATTTTAGTAGGATTTTATTTCACTAGTTAGTGAAATTAATGAATTAAGAATGTATTGAGGGCAATTTTGGCATGTCACTTAAGATTAAAAGCCGTTAAGCTTTAAAGGAAGGGTAAAGATGACTTTTAGCACTCATTAAGGGTAGAATTGGAAAAGGGAAAAGTCTGTCTTGTGCATTAGAAGCAGAAAAACGCGAATGAAGAGAGAGTGAAGTGAAAAACATGAAAAAGAGAGAGAGAAGTGAGAGAGTCGGCCATTAGAGATAAAAAGAAAGAAGCAAGTTAGGGTTTCATCTTTTCTTAGCTTTTAAAAGTGTTTTTGAGGGTGGTGTTCAAGAAGAGAAAAAGAAAGAGGAAGAGAAGAGCTTCCATTTTAGCCAAACATCTCTTTTTTTGGTGAAGATTCAAGATAAGCATATTTTAATCCTTTGGATTTTTGGAAAAGTTTTTGTTCATGAAGCTTAGAAAATGTAGGGCTTTAGGTATTCTCGAATCAATTTTTAGTGATTGTTCTTGTAGGGGTCCTTAATTTTGATTCCTATTGAATTAGATTTTTGCCAATGTTAAAGGGAATCAAGTGAGGCAAGAGGAGCAAGAGGAAGGGCATTTTAAAGCAAGTTTCTAAGCAAGGACTTCAGGTGGGTTACATGTTTATGGTTGAGTTAATGAGCCATGAGTATTTTTCCCAATCAAAAGATTTAAATAATTTCAATTGCTTTATAAATGTTGCATTTATTGCTTCTTGAATGATTGAAGTATTTGCTATATGTTTGGTACATGAATCTTGATGATGATTTATGAAATGATGATGAAATTTTTATTTGAAAAATATCATGCTTATGGAAATCATGATTTCGAAATGTGCAAGATGTTATAAATATGAAATTCATGTTTATGTGTGTTTGAGATGCTCCATTTTGTTACATTATATGCACGTTGATCATGTTAAAGGCTTCGCTCGCCTGCCCGCTAGTGACATGAAGCTCCTTCACGTACTCTCTCATGTTTATGGACTACCCAAAGTGGTCCATTCTGTTATTACTGAAGATTTGCAAGAACTCCCTCATGTTTATGGACTACCCAAACCATTATGATTGTTTATATTGTGTATGAATTTATTGATAAGTTTTAGAATTTGAGAAATAAATGTCTATGTTGTTTATGATGTGTTTGACAAGTTTGAGAATGCAAAGCATTTTACTACAATCATGAATATTTTCAATGGTTTGCTTATTTCTCCACTATAAACTTGTTACCCATGAGCTTCCAGCTCACCCCCCTTCATCCCCATCTCCAAGTGAAGAGCAAGAGATCGAGCAATAGTGAGTCAAGGCATCACTTCAATATTTCATATTTTTGTATTTAAGTTAGTTTATGAAAACTCAAGGCTTTAGCCGCACTTCAAGTATCACTTACATGTGTATTTTTGTATTTTTGGATTATGAGATCAATGATGAATTTAGGTCTTAAAATTCCCATTAAAGCTTTGTAAAAGTCTTTCATTTGATGTTAATGAAATATATTTATGTTTTGCTCATGACTTTCCAAGTTTTTGCATTGCGTTTTCAAGCATTCATAGGGGTAAAATTTAAGTTCTGTCTTCAGGGATAAAACCGTACTAATCTAGGTTGTTATATACAAAGTTATCTTCTTAGAAGTTGTAGTATATCCTTTTATCTTTCCAATGATATAAGGTTTGTAAATTTTGGAGATCAGATTTGAAAGATATGATTGTTACAAGTTAGTGATGCTACATAGGGTGTATGCGGTACACTTTATAGCTTTTCTATTTTGATCTAATAGAATAAGAGTACTATGGTGTCTTAAAATGGGAAGAAGTGGAGTGATAAGTTATAGATGAAATGAAAGTAATAAATAGGGTTAAACCTGTGTAGAAATGTATGAGGGATGTCTATAAGTTTAAAGGTGATGTTTTTAGGTTGATGACCAAATATAGATTATGATTCAATTGTAAATGATATTAAGTTGAAATGGAAGTGATAATGAAGGGAAAATGATGAGGAAAATGAGTTAGAAATGATAGATATGTATAAGAGGGGTCATAGGTAACTTGTAGGAGTTGGAAATCTAGAATTTGATCAGTAAATGTCTGCGGGACAGACTTGATGTCCGCTGGGCGGACCTTCTCGGGAATTTTAGCATCCCAGCTTAGTTCATGTCTATTTGAAGCGATGTATGTCCACTAAGCAAACATTCTTAGGTTAGTTTTATAAATGTGCAATTTTAACCTCTAGATGGCAAAATCTCTTTTTGAGTCTTCACAAAATTTGTAGAACTCGAAGTCCTCTTCGAAACTGTGCTTGAATGACCTTAATCAAACATCAATAGTGAAAGTTATACTAATTGATCCAAATCATGTACATATATAAATTATAGATTTATCAATGCTTTTCTTTAATATATTTAGGCTTGAATGAAGCTTAAATTGTACTTAGTTTGATGTGAAAATAAGGGATAAAAATGAGTGATATGTTTGGGTGATGATTGAGGATATAAACATAAGATTGCATCGTTGTCCATCAAGTGTTCAAATACGAAATTTTGGGATGTTATAAGAATGGAGATGAACCTATGTTGGCTAATGAGATTTTATAAAATGGACCTTAAAAAGTCTTGCACTTCGTTTGACTCACGAGTTAGACTCCGGAAACAGGGCCTAATAGGTTTGATATCAGAGCAATTAGGTTTAAGAGTATCCTAGGCATGAAATGAACATGCACTGATTTAAATGAAAAAAATTTATTGTTTTTTATTGTTTCACATGATTTGAAATTGTTTTACACGAAGCATGATTTAAGAAGGCTTTACATGCACATATGCAAGGTTTAAAACTGACATGAAACGTGAACTAAACATTTAAAATGGTTTTAAATTGAAGGAGTGAGTATGCCACCTCGAAGGAGAACTCGAGGAGCTATGACTCGATCTCGATCTCGCTCTCACCAAGGAAGTATGAATGAATCTCATGTCCTATAAGATGCAGGGACATGCTCTACTTATGATTTTGAGGCACCTAGTGTGCAACATGAGATGCCACTACCTCCTCCTCCTATGCCCCAAGTAAACCCCATGGATCCACATTTCTTTCAAGTCTTTGCGCAGGCTTTCACACATGCTATGAACCAAATGCCATAAGTTCCAATGCAAGTTCTAGTGGAGAGGAGTGGACAGTATGTCAAGCACCGCAAGTATAGGGCTGTAGACTTTAATGGGACTACGAATCCTGAAGAGACTGAAGCATGGTTGAGAAGGAAAGAGAGAGTCCTAATTCAGATTAAGTGCTCAGATGAGGAGAAATTAGATTATGCAGTGAGCTTGCTGCAAGGAGATGCACTCCATTGGTGGCAATTAGTGCCCCATATTCAGGTCATATCACCAGTGTTATCATGGAGAAATTTTCTAAAAGCCTTTAGGAAGAAATATTTCTCTAAAGTCTATGTTCAAGAGAAGGTAGGATAATTCCTAAATCTCACACAGGGGTACATGAGTGTGAGTCAATATGAGCTGAAGTTCACCTAGCTTTCAAGGTATATGGCCAATATTGTTAAGATTGAGGAGGATAAGTGTCGTAAGTTTGAGGGAGGACTTCGTTCGGGGATCCAAGAGAAAGTATTGATCCACAATTTTTGTGACTATCAATTGTTGGTAGATACTGCACTCCAAGTTAAGAAACTAGAGAACATAAAGTATGAAGTAGAAAAGAAGAGGAAGAACCGAGAATAGTCTTCTAAGAAGGGAATGAGTACCCCCATGCCTGGGAGGAGTATGAGAACTCTCCACACGCATAGTGAAGTGGGAAATAGTGGCTTTGTTAAGAGCAAGCAAGCCAAAGCAGCTTCAGTGCAAGCCTCAATTGTAAAAGGCAATAGAAGGATGGAGAGGAGTAGGTACATGAACCCCCAATGTGAGCGTTGTGGGAAGTCTTATAGAGGAGACTGCTTCAAATTACTTGCAGTATGTTTCCAATGCAAAGAGAAGGAGACACATAGTTAGGGAATGACCGCAAGAACTAAGGCAAGATGGGTCACAGATGCAATTCCCAAAGAGAGCTGAAACAGTAGGAACCAGGCCAGCCACTAAGGTAGGAAATTCTAGAGCGGAAAAGAAGGTTATTTCTCCAGGAAGGCCAAGGGTTCAAGCACAGGCAAAGGTGTTTACCATGACCAAAGATGAAGCTGCAGCCACACCTAAAGTTATTACAGGTATGGCTCAGTTATTTGGTTTAGAATTATATTTATTGATTGATTCTGGCTCCACATATTCTTTTGTTTATGCAAACATGACATTATATGGTGTTAATTTGGTGTCATTGGATAGTAAATTGATTGTTAGTACTCCTGTAGGGAGAAATGTGATAATAAGTCAAGCATATAGAGATTGTGAACTTTTTTTTGATGGTACTAGAATGGTAGTGAACTTAATGCCTTTAGATTTAAAAGGCCTAGATGTGATACTTGGAATGGATACCTTGGAGAAATATCATGCAAAGTTAGACAACAGTCTCAAAGAGGTAAAAGTTGATCTTGGCAAAGGTGAGAAGGTGACTTTTAAAGGAGACAGAAAAACACCATCAGCAAGAATTATTCTAGCTTTGCTAGTTGATAGGATGATGAGAAAAGGGTGTGAAGCCTTCTTAGCTTACGTTATGGACACCGAGATGAATGAAGGAAAGTTAGAAGATGTTCTAGTTAAGAGGGAATTTCCAAACATGTTTCTAAAAGACTTACCTGCTTTGCCACTAGTAAGAGAAGTTGAATTCACAATTGATCTGATTCCAGGTGCCGCACCTATTTCCATGCCACCGTATAGAATGGCTCCAGCTGAGCTGAAGGAGCTTAAGGAACAATTAGGAGAACTATTAGAGAAGGGGTATATAAGGCCAAGTTCATCGTCATAGGGAGCTTCGGTTCTGTTTGTTAAAAAGAAGGATGGAACATGATGTATGTGTATTAACTATCAGAGGCTCAACAAGGTGACCATTAAGAACAAGTATCTTCTACCACGAATCGATGATCTGTTTGACCAGCTACAAGGAGTAAAGGTCTTCTCTAAAATTGATCTCAGGTCAGGCTATCATCAGCTCAGAATTAGGGAATCTGGTGTATATAAAACAGCCTTTTGGACAAGTATAGGCATTATGAATTCCTAGTAATGCCATTTGGATTGACCAATGCTCTAGCTGCGTTCATAGATTTCATTAATAGGGTCTTCAAAGAATATCTACACCAAATTTTCATAGTATTTATATATGACATTCTGGTTTATTCCAAGAGTGAAGAGGAACATAAGGAACAGCTGAGGATAGAATTGCAAACTCTAAGGGAGAAGGAGCTTTATGCCAAATTTAGCAAGTGTGAATTTTGGATTTGTTAGGTAGTATTCCTTGGACAAGTAATTTCGAAGGATGGGGTACATGTCAATCCGAGGAAAATTGAAGCAGTAGTGAAATGGAATGCACAAAAGACAGTGGAAAAAGTGAGAAGCTTTCTAGGTCTGGCAGGATATTATAGGAGGTTTGTTCAAGGATTCTCCATGATAGCAACTCTAATGACCAAGTTGTTAAGGAAAAATCAGAAGTTTATCTAGAGTGGTGAATGTCATAAGAGCTTAGAGGAGCTTAAGCATAGATTGAAAAGTGCTTCAATTCTGACCTTGCCCATGGCAGATAAGGGTTACACAGTTTACAGTGATGCTTTAAGAAAGGTTTGGATTGTGTTTTGAAGCAAAGAGACAATGTAATAGCTTATGCCTCATGGCAGCTAAAGCCTTATGAATTGAATTACCTAACCCATGATCTAGAATTAGTAGCAATAATTTTTTCCTTGAAATTTTGGAGACATAATCTGTATGGAGTTCAGACCAGGATTTTAATGGATCATAAAAGTCTCAAGTACTTATTAGCCAAAAACAGCTAAATTTGAGACAGAGAAGATAGTTAGAGTTGCTTAAGGATTATGGCTTGTTAATTGAATACCATCCAAGCAAGGAAACTGTAGTAGTTGATGCCTGGAGTAGGAAATCCTCCATAGCACATGTTCAGCCAATTTATTTAGCATTGTTGGAAGAGATGGCTAAACTTAGAATAAGCTTGAAATAGGAGGAATTTGATTGCATTATTGCTAATTTCATAGTAAGACCGATATTTAGAGAGAAAGTTAAGAAGTTACAAGAACAAGATGCAAATTTGAATAAGCTCCAAGAAGAAATTAAGAATGGCAAGTAATCTGAAGTGGAAGTGAGGGATGATGGACTTATGGTTATAGGCAATAGACTTTGCATTTTGAATGTCAAGGAGGTAAAGGATGAGATACTTGACCAGGCACATAATGCACCTTATACTATGCACCCAAGTAGCATCAAAATGTACAGAGATTTGAAAGAGCATTTCTAGTGGAAAGATATGAAGAAGAATGTAGCAGAATATGCAAGCAAGTGTCTAGTGTGTCAGCAAGTCAAGGCTGAACACCAGGCACCTTTATGTAAGTTAAGGCCATTTTCCATTCATGAGTGGAAGTGGAAAAAGATAACCATATATTTTTTGATGGATTTGCCCAATACTTGTAGGAAGCATGATGCCATAAGGGTTATTATAGACAGCTTGACGAAGTCAACCCATTTTCTAACAATTAAATAGACTGATTCTCTGCATATACTAGTAAAGAAGCACACTAATGAGATAGTAAGACTATATGGGGTTTTAGATTCCATAGGCCCTCAGTTTACTTCGAGATTTTAGGAAAGCATGCAGGAAGCCTTGGGACCAAGTTAAATTTTAGCACTACTTTTCATCCCCAAATAGATGGTCAATCTGAGAGGACCATTCGAACACTTGAAGGAATGCTCAGATCATACATGATGGATTTCAAATTGCTTCAGACGAGCACTTTCCATTGGTCGAATTTGCTTACAATAATTCGTACCACTCAAGCATTCAGATGGCTCCTTATAAAGCACTGTATGGAAGAAGATGT
>JAOSBO010198281.1:0-18769 GCA_027563915.1 Erythroxylum rotundifolium | reverse complement strand
GCTGGCTCCATGAGCCCGTCTAATGCCTAGTCCATTTCAACCCAACACTAATAAGAAACATACCCAAGTCCAATTATCGGACCATAGTATAGTTTTGTACTTTGGGCTCTCAAATGTAGCGAACGGAATCAACATGGGCAACCCCAGTCAATTGAGGGCTGACCTTGTGGACCCTCTGGAGCAAGGTCCAGCACCTAGGCTGGACCGTACCCTACCACCATCCTAACCTCTAGATCCGCCAATCGGAGTGACCAGTATAGAGGGTATTTCGACAGACCTGATTTTCGAAGAAGACTCCATAGTGCAAGACCCAGTCAACTTTAGCATCAATGCATAGGAAGGAGAAGGTAACTCCCTCTGTGCGTACGTTTTTGTCAATTTTTAGGTTAGGATGTCTATCCTCATCTGGAACTGTCAAGGGGGGGGGGGGGTACACGGTTTCTAGTCATACTGCGGAACCATATCAAGGAGTATCGATCGGAAATTTTGATACTTGTGGAAACGAGGATCAGTGACCAGCGCGCGCAAGTCGTTATCAACAAATTGTGTTTTGACCACTCATTCCGTGTCAAAGTCGACGGGTTCGCCGGTGGCATCTGGATTTTATGGCATAAGGAGATTCAGGTTACGATAGAGTTAGTGCACAAACAACTCATTCATAATAGTATTCAATAGGACAACCATTCCTTCGAACTTACAACAATTTACAACAGCCCCCAACGGAATAACCAAAAATTCCTAGGCAACTGTTGCGAACGTTAAGTCGATCTATTACAAGGCCATGGCTAGTTAGGGGAGACTTCAACGCAAAACTGAATATTGCAGATAAACAAGGCGGTTCTCCTCACTCAATGGTGGTTAGCAAAGAGTATAACGAGCGGGTCCATGAAAGCGGGCTCCAAGAGGTTGATTTCATTGGCTCGTGGTTAACTTGGAAGCACGACCAAGTCCAAGCTCGACTAGATAAAGTTTTGTGTTCGACAGATTGGTGGGAGCTTTTTCCGCATACAATCAATCATCATTTACCATTCATGGGGTCTGATCATCAGCCGATGCTAGTGCAGCTACACCAATCCAGGGTTATAATGATAGTCATACGAGATTTCTCTTTCAATCGGCATGGCTAGCACATGTGGATTTCTCTCTAGTAGTTGCCAAGAAGTGGATCCCACATGACACTTCGTTGTCTTAAACTTTACACCAGTTCTCCCACCATCTCACGCAATGGAACAAATCCGTATTTGGTAATATTTTCCAAAGTAAACGACGGCTATTGGCGAGGTTGGAGAGTATAAAGTGGGCCATGCCGCAAGGGGAGATCGATACTCTTGGATTACTGGAAGACAAACTGAGTGGTGATCTAGTCCAAGTATTATGTGAGGAAGTACTGTTATGACATTAGAAAGCTAGATGTAATTGGTTATTGCGAGGAGACCGTAATATTAAATATTATAACGCACTCACGATGCACAAACGGAAGAAGTTAATGGTAAAGCCGCTCCTCAATGATGACGGCAATGAAATTGCCGACCTGCAGTCTATTCACACTATGGCTAGGAACTATTTTTCTTAAGTTTATACAGCCGATGGTGATTCTTCACCTCCTATTCCCCAAGTGGGGACCTTCCCTCCACTACTGGAGGAGATTATACTTGAACTTGGGCAACCAGTCCTCGCATCCGAAATCAAAACAGCTTTGTTTGGCATGAATCCAAATAAAGCACCTGGTGTTGATGGGTTTATAACCTTATTTTTTCAAAAGCAATGGGACGTTGTGGAACCATCAGTGGTGCAGTACATTCAGCGGGTTTTCCAAAATGAAATTTGGGAGTAGGAATTGAATAAAACTAAAAATTCAATCCCCCAATTGTATTCATCAATTTTGACCTATAAGCCTTTACTCAATCCTTTATAAGACCATCTCGAAAAGTGATTATCAACCGGTTGAAACCACACCTCGACACTTTGGTGGCAAATACTTGGTGTAGTTTCATCCCTGGTAGGCATATATTCGATAAGATTATTATTGTGTAGGAGATCATCCATTCCATGCGTAAGAAAACAGGAAAAACCGAGTACTTTGCTCTGAAAGTTGATCTGGAAAAGGCTTATGATCGTCTGAGTTGGAACTTCATCCTTGACACTCTGCAGGAGATTGGCATTCCTCACAACCTACTCAGTCTCATTATAAAGTGTGTCGCTACAGTCACCATGCAGGTTTCTTGGCACGGGAGCCTTTCTGAACTAATTTTTACGTCCATGTGTATCAGACAAGGTGACCCTCTATCGCCGTATTTATTTGTGCTCTGCATGAAACGATTAAGACATACTATTATGCATGAAGTGGATCAAGGCCGGTGGAGACATTTTCGGTGGGGACGAATTGGGCCTGCCATATCACATCTGTTCTTTGCAGATGATCTGATTCTTTTTAGCGAAGCTACAGAGCTACAAATAGCGACAGTTTCACGAATCTTAGATGAGTTCTGCAAGGTGTCAGGTCAGAATGTAAACTGTAACAAGACTAGGATTTTCTTCTCTGAGAATGTTTCGACGCCTCAAGCTCGTTGATTTGGCCAAGTGTTACAAGTTTGCCCTACCAATAATTTGGGAAAATATCTAGGAGTGCTGCTAATACACGAGAGAACAACCCAAAACACGTATCAGTATCTCCTCGATCGAGCGCAACAACAATTAGCTGGCTGGCGAGCGCAAGAATTATCGTTAGCGGGTCGCATCATGTTAACCCTATCAGTGATGGTGTCCCTTCCCATCTTCACGATGCAAACTGTACGGTTCCCACGTCAACTCTGTAACAAGTTGGAAAAGATCATGCGCACTTTTCTCTGGGGATCGTCAGAGGACCAAACCAAGATCCACTGGGTTAACTGGGAGACGGTGTGTTGACCGAAAAAGTTGGGCGGTTTAGGGTTAAAACAGATTAGAGAGACAAATGACGCACTTCTGGTAAAACTTGGCTGGGAATTACTCACTAAGCATTCTGCTCTTTGGGTCCGAGTCTTACGTGCTAAATATCAACCTAATTTTTAGCACATTTCGGCCTCTTTGCACAAGCCTAGTACGTCGATAATTTGGAGCAGCATATCCACTACGTGGGAATATATCCAGCAGGGGCTGCTGTGGAAAGTTGGGAATGGTAGAAGGATTCGGTTTTGGGTCGACCATTGGTTGGACAATTGGGGACTATTGTTGCCGCACACCACATCCCCGCTTTCAAACACATTGTTGCATACTTATCTGCATGAGTATGTGGATGAGGGGGGTAACTGGAGATGGAATTTGTTCCAGAGGTATCTCCCTCCCTCAATGCGTGGCACTATAGCACACAGACGGCTACCCACTGGGCTTAGGAGTGAGGATGAGTTTGTTTGGGGGTTAGGACAATCAGGGTCTTTCACGGTGGCTTCAGCCTATGACCTAATAGTCAATTCGGCCCTGGAGACCCCAAGTCCAATTTGGCAAGCAATACGAAAATGGGCAGGCCCGCAACGGATTCGGTTCTTTTTGTGTTTGCTGGCTAGACGTAGGTTATTAACAAATCAATAGCGAGTCACTAGACATCTAACTAGGGATGGCAATTGTTCATACTGTGGGCAGGGAGAGACCTCTCTACAAGCCCTTCGGGATTGCCCTAGGGTGGTCACCTTTTGGCACAATTTCAACCCTATAGACCTAGTTTCGGACTTTTTCCATTAGGACGAGGATGGGTGGCTGCGAACAAACCTCACAAAACTAGTCCAAACTCGGTTAGGGAATTGGGCCACTATTTATGGTGTCGCTTGCTGGTTCTTATGGCAATGGAGGAATCGAAACATCTTTGAACCAGAATTTAGCTGGCCGGCCAGAGGGATTCACATTGTTCTGGACTACATCTCTTGGATTGAGAAAACTTAGGAGGTAATAGGACGAGTAGTAACGGGATTAGGCGTTCCCATAGGGCACGAAATCCGTTGGCAACCACTACCGGACGACTGGATTAAATTAAATATAGATGAGTTTGTGCACTATGGGACGGGTCATGGTACGTCCGAGGGTCTTCTTAGAGACAGCTTAGGCTGATGGTGTGGTGGCTTTGTGGCAAAATTGGGCCACTGTACACCCTTACCGGCGAAGTTACAGGGGGTGTATGACGGTCTTCAATTGGCGTGGAATCTGGAGCACCCAATATAATACTTGAGACAGATTCCCTTGAGGTAATCAATATCCTTTCTGCATCCACCAAGTTTTGACTGATACTCATCTTTTGGTGCAGGACATACGGGAGCTTTTGGATCGCAATTGGATAATTCGAATCCAACATACCTATCATGAAGGGAATCAAAGTGCTGACCAAATGGCATCAATTGTAGCATTTGCTAGTCCGAGGCTACATGTGTTGACAGAAGTCCCAGTGGAACTTTGGGACTGGATCCGCTAGGACAGTCAAGGAACAACATATCGCCAGGGGATACGATAGAGTTTCGTTTCTTTTGTTTTTAGTTCCTTTGTATACAAAAAAAATTGGGGACGAGACTACCTTTTATCTACACCGTAGCTCCCACCACCCAGTAAAAAATTGCAAAAATTGATGGACCCCATGTGACTATAAGTCAACAAAGTAACAAATAAGATAAAAGTCTGTGTCTTTGCGCAACTGTTGCTTCCCTTCTAAGTTCTAACTTTAAATGCCCTATCTTTAAAGCTTGTCGTTATCGAGCTTTGGATTGATAAAGAAACGTAGCTCTTTATATGTTCCTGTCATTTCAACTTATTGAGCTTTGCCTTGCCTTTTTCTCAATAATAGAAGAAACGAATTATCCTAAACACTGTTACTCAAGGACCTTTCGACACTAGAAGGGTCCATTATTAATGTCAGACCTATAGGTAAAATGTTAGCTGCTTTATATGTGATGATTTTCCTTATATGGCCCTAATTAAGTCGACAGTGAACCCCCATAAGCTAGCTGGTGAATGTTTGGAACTTGGAAAAATCAAAGTAGGCTGTAGGTTGGCTCTTTTGCTTTGCGCTTCCTCAATTAATCAAAGCCAACAAAAGTCGTAATCCACACTAATATGCTCACTTAATTTAAATTTAAAGAGTATTACATTAATTAATATATTTTAATCTAAAAATTGAGATTGAAGTTTAAAGTTATTAACAATTCTTAATGAATTCAAATTAGTTAATATTTTTAGGTTAGATGTATTTCTAATCTTAATCTACTATCTTTTATAAATAAACTTGTAATTAACTTTAGGAATTGATGCAATTTTTTAATTAAATTATTTGGATTTAATGAAATTATTTTTAAAGCAGGGAAGAGAAGTCCACCTTACTTATTACTGACTCTAATGTTAGCTTTTGCAAATACAAGCAGACACGGTATAGTCTACAAAGTGAATCACGACCATCCATTTCAGTTTTCCTTGGCAAGTTGGCTACTTTTCAAATACATCACTTTTCCATACTTAGGTTTAATGTTTAATGTTTAATGTTTTGTCAGTTTGAGTTATTATCATTGTAAATAAATGAAGATGGCCTTGTTAGGACATCTAAGTCCAAAATGAATGCATTAAGGACCCACCTCAAAGTATAATGATAGTAATTTCTTATCATGTTATAGGGTGTGCTTGTGGGAACCAAATCATCTTTACCGTTTTTTAGCTTCCAACCTATTCCAAGATTTCAAAGTTAATTATTTAATTTGTGGCTACAAGATGCTCTCTACACGTTCTGAACATGCTCGCGAGGATTGCACCACATCCGACCAAAATGGCCATCCTTCAAAAAAAGTTCGTATAAGGAGGCACGACAAAGACCCTCCACCCAGTTTAAACCAAACCTATAAGGAGGCGCTGTAGTACTCAGAGGCCTGATGGGAGCTCTTGGGACTGAGGAAATCACTTGGCCTACTGAAGAACCAGTAGACATTGAGGAAGGCGACATTAGGGCAATATCGGGAGAGTCAGGAGAGGGTATTGTACTATCCCAAACTTTCAAAGATTGACTAGACCAACAATGGGAACAAGTTGTCATTATGAAACTTGTCGGTCGCTAGATAGGGTACCAGATTTTATGTCAGAGACTGAAATAAATGTGAAAACCCTATGGCCCTGTGAAAGTCATCGACTTAGACTATGAATTTTTTATGGTGAAGTTCATTGAAGAGGAAGATTACATCAAGGCATTAACTAATAGCCCATGGGTCATATTCGGGCATGCTTTATTGGTACAACATTGGCTTCCTTCCTTCCGGCCTTCACAAGGTACAGTAACCAGAGTAGTTGTTTGGGTTTGGTTCCCAGAACTTCCTGTAGCTCGTTACCATTTGAGGATACTATCAACCTTCGGAAATCTGATGGGCCAAACTGTCAAGATCGACAAAGCTACCATGAAGACACAGAGGGACAAATACGCAAGAGTTGCAGTTGACATAGATTTAAGCGTACCTTTATGTCCTTTAGTGGAACTCGACGGTGAATTGATTAAGGTAACTTATGAAGGCTTGACACACATATGTTTTCATTGTGGCATGGTTGGCCATGAAACCGGAAGGTGCAAAGACAAACCATAAAAAATCACAAACCACCAAAATCAGTTGACCCACGTTGCCGCTTGTGAGCAGGAAGAGGCGCCGAATCTGGGCAGTGCATCAACAACAAGTACGAGCACTGACCACCCCAACGTATTTGGCTCTTGGATTAAGGTCCAACGGGCAAACGCTAGGAAAAACAAACAACAGCAGTCGACTCACAACACAAGTCAATCTAGCTCTATCAACAGGTTGGGTGGCTCAAGGTTTGCGCCGTTGTCAGAACAAGGTACCAGGGAACCTCTTTCTCCCTCACCGACCCAGTACGCAAAACCATCAAATGTTCCAGAGACAAGGTATAAGCTGAGACTTGATTCCTTAATTGATGAAGCAATGAAGAATAGACGTGGGCCACTAGATAATATAGATGGCCCTAAAAAGACTTCGACTAGGACTACTAAAAGCAAGGGCATGGGCCCACAAGTAAAAGCCAATTTTGGCTTGGTCTCTCCTAAAGGCAAGGATTCAAGTCCAATGGTACCCATCTAGTTTCAACCTACCCCCAATGAACAACATGCAACAGTAACCATCGTTACTCACCAAGTTGTATTGTGTGCTAGGATCGAACCTGAGGGAAGGGAGTTGGCCATGGGGGTACCCAGTCAACCTATGGAAGGCATTATGGCAATTGCGGATCAATGCTGATCCATTGGGCCTGACTTCACTTTACCTCCCTCTAAGCCCCCAGATTGTATGACAAGCAAGATAAGTATGGAGGACATCTCGAGTGAGCAGGGATCTATCGAAGAATTAATGCTGCAGGATCCAGAAGCCCATAGTAATATTGCACCAGATGGGGTTTCTGTTAACTCTAGTTATTAGGAATTTCATTATAATCGAACTCTTATTATGTCAATACTCATATGGAATTGTCAAGGGGTTAGGAGAGAACGATTTCAAGCAATCTTACGAAATTATCTCCGGAAGTATCAACCAAGGATACTAGTGCTAGTTGAAACAAAGATCAGTGGCGACGAGCACAAGCAGTCATCTGCAAACTGGGTTTTGATTACTCATTCCACGTCAAAGTAGAAGGCTTTGTTGGTGGGATTTGGTTATTATGGAAAAAGGAATTTGAAGTCTCGGTAGCGATAGCGCATAAACAACTCATCCATGCAAAAATTTTACATGGCTCTCACTCTTTCGAATTCACAGCGTTTACACCAGTCCCCAATTGCCTAACCAAAAATTTCTCTGGCATCTGTTTCAAGGGATAGGCAACTCCATTACTCGACCTTAGATTGTTGGGGGGGCTTTCAACACTAAATTGAATATTGACGATAAAAGGGGAGGTTCTCCAAACACTTTGATGGTTAGTAAAGCTTTTAACGACTGGGTCCACAAGTATGGACTACATGACTTGGGATACATTGGATCGTGGTTTACTTGGAGGCGAGGCAATGTCCAAGCTAGGCTAGATAGAGCTTTTAGGTCGACGTCTTGGTGTGAAATGTTCTCGCATATATTTAACCACCATTTACCTTTCCTAGGCTCCGACCATAAGCCACTGCTGGTACAATTTGTCCTTCCAAGCTCGCACGACGAAAATCAACCAATGTTTCATTTTCAATCTACGTAACTCGCTCATAAGAATTTTCCTATCGTAATCGCTGAGAATTGGCTCCCTAACGAGGTGACATTTACTAAATCTTTAAACATTTTTTCAAGCCAACTCACACACTGGAATAAATCAGTCTTCGTCAATATTTTCCATCGTAAGAAAAGATTGTTAGCTTGATTGGAAGGCTTACAGAGGGCACTAATGCATGAGGAGTCGGATTTGCTATTGGCACTGGAGGACAAGCTGAGTGGGGAACTAGTCCAAGTGTTATGTGAGGAAGAACTCTTTTAGCATCAAAAAGCCAGGTGTGAATGGTTGTCAAAGGGTGATCGCAATACCAAATATTATCACACGGTCACTATGTCCAAACAGAAGAAGTTAACGATAGCGAGGCTATTCAATGTTAATGGCAATGAAATCGATGATGCCAAGCAAATGCACTCAATGGCTAGGAATTATTTTGCTTAAGTGTATACAGCCGCAGAGGTTCAACCATAGCGCTTGCACTGCTTAGGAACCTTCCCCCGGTTAGCAGAGGTTCAATTACAAGCAATGGGATAAAGTGGGATCGGTGGTGGAGACATTTATTCAGAGGATCTTCAGAAATGAAGACTGGGATTAGGATTTGAATAAAACTATTCTGGTACTGATAACCAAAGTTTCATCCCCCAAGTATATTATTTAATTTAGACCTATTAGTCTATGCTCAACAATATATAAGACCGTTTCAAAAGTGATAGTCAACCGTTTGAAGCCACACCTCGATGCCTTAGAGGCACATACCCAATGCAATTTCATTCCTGGACGATAGATAATCGATAATGTTATTATCGATCAAAAGATCATACATTCAATGCATTAGAAAAAAGGAAAGATTGGGTATTTTGTACTAAAAGTGGATCTGGAAAAAGGATATCATCGTCTGAACTGGTATTTTATCAAAGACACACTTCTTGAAATTAGAATTCCTCATAATTTACTCCGTGTCATTATGAAGTGTGTGTCTACGGTCACAATGCAAGTTACGTGGAATGACATTCTTTCTGAACATTTTATTCCATCAAGGGGCATTAGACAAGGCAATCCAATATCACCTTACTTATTTGTACTTTTTATGGAACGTTTGGGCCTTCTTATCTCCCATGCGGTAGGTTAAGACAAGTAGAAACCGTTTAAGTGGGGTAGGACAGGGCCTTTCATCTCCCACCTATTTTTTGCGGATGACCTAGTCCTATTTGATGAAGCTACAGGAACGCAGGTGGCGGAGGTATCAAGAATTTTGGAGGAGTTTTGCAATGTGTTAAGACAAAAGGTGAACAGTAATAAGACTTGAATTTTCTTCTCCAAGAATGTCACTCTGGAACAAACGCGTAGGTTTAGCCAAGTGTTACAGATTCAATATATGGATAATTTGGAGAAATATCTAGGAGTACCTTTAATCCATGAGAGAACAAAGAGAAATACTTATCAGTACATCCTAGATCGAGCACAACAAAAACTAACCAGGTGGCGTGTGAGAGAGTTATCCCTGGCGGGGCGTATTACATTAACCTAATCAGTGATGTCATCCCTTCCCATAGATACGATGCAAACTATCAGGTTGTCATGGCAACTCGGTAATGATTTGGAAAAAATAATGTGGACCTTCATTTGGGGTTCTTTAGATGGATAACGCAAGATACATTTAGTTAACTCGGATGCCATTTGTCGCCTGAAGAAAGTAGGGGGACTTGGGATCAAAAGCATTAGAGCAACCAATGATGCACTACTGATAAAGCTGGGTTGATAATTGATCACTAAGCCTTCGGCTTTATAGGTACAAATCCTTAGAGCGAAATATCAGATAGATTTTCATTAGATCCCACAAACATTGCATAGCAAGGTGCGTCGATTATCTGGAGGGGGATTTCAGCTACGTAAGGTTATGTCTACCAAGGAATCCATTGGAAACTAGGAAATGGCATATGGTTACGGTTTTGGCTCGACCATTGGTTAGACAATTAGGGTCCATTAGTTACTGAGACAATATCCCCCCTTCCTGACATTTTTGCTACGTAAAAACGTTACAGGGTATGTGGATGAGGGTGGCAACTAGAAATGAGAAATGTTCCAGAGATATCTCCCCCCTTCTGTTTGTGTGGCTATTGTAAACATGCGACCTCCTTCAGTGGAAAGGGGAGAGGACAGAGTTGTATGGGGTCCAGGACAATATGGGAGATTCATAGTGGCTTCTACTTATGAATTAATTGCAAAGTTGGAGCCGGCGGCACAAAATCCGATCTGGACAGTGATATGGAAATGGGCAGGCCCACAACGCATTCGTTCATTTTTGTGGCTTCTGGCTAAAAAGAAGTTGCTGACTAATCAACAGAAAGTCGCTAGAAATCTAGCAACAGATAGCATTGTCAATGTTGTGGTCTAGAAGAGGCTACATTGCATGCACTTAAGGATTCTACAAGGGTGACAACATTTTCGTGCAAATTTACCCCTGAGGTGATTGAGTATGACTTCTTTTAAAAGGACGAGGAAATGTGGTTGCACTCCAATCTTACTAAACCAATTCAATTACAGATGGGGGAATGGGCCACCATTTATGGTACAGCTTGTTGGTATTTATGGAAATGGCAGAACATGAGTCTTTTTGAAGAAGATTTTGTCTGGCTGGTAGTGGGCATCATATCATCTTAGACTATGTTAACTAGATCGCAAAAGCTCAAGATGTGATGGGAAGAGTTATCAATACAATGGGATTACCTATAGGGCACGGAGTGAGTTGGTACCCACCGTAGGAAGGATGGATAAAATTAAATATAGATGGCGCAGTGCATCATGGATATTGTCTGGGTATTGCTGGGGGGTTATTTCGGGAACTACACTGGGCAATGGTGTAACAGCTTCTTAACTAATATAGAAGAATGTTCACCTTTAACTGTTGAATTATAAGGGGTGCATGACAGGCTTAAATTGGCTTGTAAAATGGATTATCTGGAGGTAATCAATATTCTTTCATCCTCGCAACAGTTTTTGAATGAGGTTAATCTTTTGGTGCAAAGTATACTGGAGTTGTTGGCTCGTGATTGGAATGTTCAACTTCAATATGTTTATCGAGAAGGGAATCAAAGCGCTGACAAAACTTCCATCCGAAATATTGGCTTTTCTCCGACAGGATAGTCAGGGAGCTTCATTTTGCTAACGGATGCTATAATGTTGTAATTTCTGTTGTTTTTCTTTCCTTAGTATTAAAGAAAATGTTCTAACCTATTCCCAATAACCTTATCCATAGAACAGCTGTGTGAGCTTATCAATCTTCATAATGTTAAACCTACCTAGTACGTTACAGCGCCCTCCTACCTAGTACGTTACGCGTAGGTTTAGCCAAGTATTATGCCCAATAATATCGTCCACAAGATTTGTAATAAATAAATAAATTTTATGAATGATAATACTTGGCACTAGTTTGGAATTGAAAAAATGGTACAAGGATTTGATTCCCATTACGGTTGCATCCCATTGGTAAATACAACCTGTCAGTTCTTGTTTATTATATTATCAAAAATGTGACTTATGACTGAGATGCATCTCTTCACCTCTCTCTGTAATTATTGTTTGCCAATCTTCACAACACAACAACCACGAACTTGCACAATGGCGTACAAAGATGACCTCAAGTAAAAGAAATCGCCATGCTATATTGTTCATAATTCTGATAAAAACCCCCAATAAACAATTAAGAAGAGATAAAAGCAATTATATATGTGATAACTTGCGCTTAAAGATTACAGAACCAACATGTAGAAGTTAAGAAATTTTTGCAGCCTTCCTTTTCTCTAAGAGCACCTCAGTGAGCACACATAATGTTTTGGGTTCTCCTACATAAAGTCCTTGCTTCTTTACACGTTACTTTCATAAATTTAAGAAAATGGGACCAATCAAACTCATACAAGTCAATGATTTGCAACTCACCATTTTCTTGGAATATGTATCACTTTGTCTATGTCTCTGTCATTATCAGTGCAAAGAATTTGTTTTAATGCTGAATTTATCCGTGCAAATGTCTCTCTAAAAAAATTTGGTCTAGTAGTTTGATTTCTTGTTTAGATTGCCTCCTACTTATATGGTTTATTAAGCCCAAATTAAAAGCAAGAAATAAGGATATTCTTGGCTACTTTTCTTTCTTTAAACCAAATTGTCTAAAAATCATGGTCATTTTTCACTAAAATGTTGTTTGTCGGGATAATTTGACTAAATTGTAACTACATGATGCTTATGAAGTTGATGCTAGAGGAATTGATAATGTTCCAGTTAAGATAAGATAACTACCCTTTTAATAAACAATGATGTCCAAAAAAAAACGTCTTGTTCACTAGGAGACCTAAGAGAATAAAAGCAACACTCAACCCACCTTCAGTGTGTCCTTCATTAATCATATAAAAGACAAACTTGTGTCTCCATTTTTGCTTTGTCCAATGCTTTGTAACTTTTCATACATGTCCTATAGTATGTAGTGACCTCATCTTCAAATTCATCCTCCGCCCTTTTATGATAACGTACAAGAACAAGTTGTAGAATAAGGCTATGATAGGTTAATATTAAAGGAACAAATTATCAGGTTTTAGTGCTAGTCTTATCACGATATGAAGGGACCAACAACATGCAATTCAAATCGTCAATTTTTTGCAGGGTATCTTTACAATTTTCAATCGAAGGAGTTTTACAATCTGAGTTTTATAGAAGAACTACCTGAAGGTTCATCAAAATTTGTAGGTCTGTGGTCTATACCATTTATCTGCAATTTACAATTTTCAGATATGAGGTCCTTTTAATAATTGTTGATACTGTCAATTATTGTTAACAGTACTCCTAAGACATATGTACGCCCTTAGGTGGAATAGCTTTTCTTAATGAAATCTTCTGGAAAGCTAGACCCTCCAGAAAACTAATGGCACTATTGCACGGCGCACCACTTCCAGCCTCCATCTTCATGTTTATAACCCAGTTCTTTATCAAGTCCACCGAATTTGATACGACCGCCGCCGCAAATCTTGCTCACAAAGCTCGCTGTTATGTTGGCCCAAACCCATCAGCCATCACCTCATTCTTTAAAATCACCTCTTTGTTTGATTATACGAGGCCAACTGTGACACAATTACTATCATTGAACGATTCACCGTCAATGAAAACCCATGCCACAAGCTTGGTATACCTGCCTATTTCGACATCTTCGTAATATTATCAATATCACTGTTGTAGTTACGACGTTGGGCAAGTCGCAGACGGTCATCGGTTTGCATCCTCACCATCGTCATGTCCGCAGGGTTCGCGACTGCCACTTCGATCCAACCAACGATTAATCCGGCAGCGATTTTCATCGCTAACGGCATGTTTCCCATGTCTTCATTACTCCACTTTTTTTTAGCACATCATACAGACCCATGCAAGTGGTGGAGTAAAGTGTTTGTCGAAGAATAGTGGCAGAAACCCTAGGAATAACGCAGCAATGCCTTCACTACTGTTAGAAGAAATAGCTTTTCTTCTAGTAACAATACAACGATGTCATTCTACAAACTATCCTGGCGCTAAAGGTAAACTTTGTCTACAGTTTGTTTGTATTTTCGGGTGGATTAGAGATGAATTCTGGTTTAATTCGGTGTTGTTTGGTGATTCAACGCGTGTGCGGTGCAGATGCTGAAGCTGCTCTTTATTGCGAGCTATGGCATGCTTGTGCCAGTCCTTTGGTAATCGTTCCTCGACAAAGTGAACGTGTCTTCTACTTCCCTCAAGGATATATTGAATAAGTTCGCTTTATATAAGTTATTTGATTATCATTTGTTTGGTGTCAACCTTATTATAAGCTATTTGCATAAATTTGGTTTGCATGCTTATCGTCAAGTTTTCATTTTACTTATGAGCCTAAATCGATTGTTATTAATGTGTGGATCAGATGGAGGCGTCCACTAACCATTCAACTGACAAGCCAATGCTGGTTTATAACCTTCCGTCAAGGATCCTGTGTTATACGATCAATGTTATTCTGAAAGTGCGTGCTATAGTTGTGACGTTTGAATTATTGGCCTCTACTTAGGGTTAATTGATTTCCAAGTTTGTTTTAGGTTTTGTGATTTCATTTTTTGCTTATTGTGTAATAATAAATTGTAGGTCGAGCCAGATATGGATGAGGTCTTTGTTGAAGTGACTTTACTCCCTGAGGTCAACGTAGTTATTCACTGCGTTATGTTTTATGATATATGATGCACGATTGAGCATTCGGAGCCAAATTATTCTTATTATATAGTTGTTTTATAATGTCAGCAAGATGAGAATGCAGTGGAAAAGGAACCTCCCCCACCTTCTCCACTAAAGTTTCATATACACTCATTTTGCAAAACTCTAACGGCCTCAGATGTCAGTACTCACGATGGATTTGTGGTTCTTAAACGATACGGTGATGAGTGTTTTCCCCCATTGTTTAGCCAAATGCACCTTGTGATAATGTTTTGGTTTTTTTTTTCAAATTAACAATTGGTTCTAAAGTGGAATTGGGTTTCTAATACGTCACAGGATATGTCAAGGCAACCTCCAACATAGGAATTGGTTGCCAAGGATTTGCATGGAAACAAATGGAGGTTCTGTCATATATTTCAGGGTAATGAATCTTATGTTTCAGTTTGCCTACTTCATTGTTTATGCATAAGTTACTAGACGAGATTCTTCATGGGTATATAATATTTGGTACTTAATTCATATCTTGATGTTGATGCCAGGTTAACCTCGAAGGCACTTGCTTCAAAGTGGATGGAGTGTATTTGTAACTTGTAAACGACTTATTGCTGGTGATGCCTTTATATTTCTAAGGTCGGTGGTTCTTGCAATACTGTTTCTGCTCATCTTTTAGATTAATTGTTACCTATACATCACTGATATTTTACTTTGGGATTTGACTTTTAGAAGTGAAAATGGAGAACTTAAAGTTGGTGTCAAAAGATTGATGAAGCAGCAGGGTAATGTACCATCATCTGTCATATCCAGTCACAGTATGCATCTTGGTGTGCTTGCCACAATATGGCACGCCATATCGACAGGAATGATGTTTACAATAGACTACAAGCCTAGGTATCTTGTTAGATTTCTATTTTAGCTTTTTGAGATGGTTAACAATTTGACCTAGAGGTTGCGAGTCTGTTATCTCAAGTTCAATCACATTGTCACCCCTACGCTTAAAAAAAGATCACTACTATAGGGGTTTTTTGTTAACTGTTTGTTAACGTGGTATGAACATTCTTCTTTTGGTGTTTTGGCATAGGATAAGCTTGGTTGAGTTCATAGTTCCATTTAACCAGTACATAGAGTCCATGAAGATTACTTATTCTATAGGTATGAGGTTCAAAAAGAGATTTGAAGGCGAAGAAGCTCCAAAATAGAGATACTGATTACTTCTCCTACAGAAGTTCAAAGTTATCTATAAATAAACCGCTCATGAAATTTATTAGTTGCATAATTTTTTTCACCATTTTTTTTGTTAAAGTTTCACTGACATTGTTGTCGGAATTGAAGATGCTAATTCTAACATGTGGCAAGAGTCTAAATGGAGATGCCTCAAGGTAGTACTTAATGATTTACTACATTACATCCATTCTAACAGCTAAAATGTCATGTTACTTCCTTTTGCATTTAGATCAGGTGGGATGAAACAAGCACCATAACTCGTCCAGAGAGGGTGTCGTCCTAGAAAATAGAACCTGCAGTGGCTCCTCATGTACTAAATCCCCTTCCAATGCCCATGCCAAAAAGACTCCAAGCAAGCATGGTGCCTTCATCCTCCGACTCCTCTTTTCGAGCTAGAGAAGGTAATGGTCAAGCGGATTTTTTATAGGCTTTTTACTACAAGTTCCATATGCCTCAAGTAAGCTAAGTTTTCTTGATTCGAACTTTAGGTTTGTCTAAGGTGACCATGGATCCTCCACTAGTAAGTTGGTTTTCCAGGATCTTGAGAGGCAACTTTGTTGAGAGTAACGAGTTTGATAATGCTGAGAATTCTTTTATCTCGCCACCTTTAGTTGATGATGAAAAGGGTGATGCAGTTTCTGCATCGAAAAAGTATGGTTCAGATAATAGGACACCTTCTGGTATGCACAAATTAACTTACACAGATCTGCTATCGGGCTTTAGAGCAAGCTTCAATTCCTCCTATGGATTTTGTGCACCACTTGTAGATCAAACAATAGCAATTGCTAATCTAGCAAGAAGACATGTACTACATCAGGATGGGAAGTTTAACTTGCTTGCCAACCAATGGTCATTAATTCCTTCAAGCTTATCACTCAAGTTAACAGAGTCTAATGAAAATTTATCAACAAACCATTGGGATGTAAATGGTCAACTACGAAGTAATACTAAATGTAGTGTGTTGAGTGAATACCGCCAGTTGATACATTGAATGGAAATTCGTTGATGCCTCCCCAATCATCATCTCATTTTGTTAATCACGATCATTCAAGAGATCTAGGGGAGAAGCCAGCACTGGTGCAAGGGCATGAGAATGGAAAATCTGTGTATGGAAGTTGCAAACTCTTTGGCATTCCTCTCATTAGCAGTCCTATGACACCAGAGCCCACTGACCTTATTAGAAACATGTGGAACAAGCCAATGGTTCAAACGCACTCCTCAAGTCACCAAAAATGCCCAATTGAATCTGATCACAAGTTAAGACAATCCAGGGGTTCCCAAATGGTTGAAAATATTGAAAATGAGAAACATTTTGTTTCTGCTAATCAACGCACAAGAGATGCTCAGGGAAAAGCTCTAAGTCTTTCTATGAGGAGTTGTACTAAGGTACTTTCTTTTGTTAAATGTTAAGAGGTTACAACTACCACCCATGAATTGTAAAAGCTTGTCCTCTTTTCTTGGTATCAACAGGTTCACAAGCAGGGAATAACACTTGGTAGGTTAGTTGACCTTACAAAGTTCAACAACTATGACGAGTTGACTAAGGAATTGGATAGATTATTTGAATTTGATGGTGAACTAATGACATCCACGAAGAATTGGCAGATTTTATACACTGATGATAAGGGTGATATGATGCTTGTCGGAGATGATCCTTGGCTGTAAGGATTATTGCACTCTTTCATTTATTGTCCAATTAGTTCTATTTGAGCTTTTGTTGACATGTAAATTCACTACTTTGAATGAATATTGGCTTCTTTTTGCCTACATTAAAGAGAATTTGTTGGCATGGTTCATAAGATTTTCATCTATACTAAAGAGGAGGTTCTAAAGATGAATCCACAAGCGTTAAATTTAAAATGCAATGACAACTTGCCAGAGTCAGATGATATGAACACAACTGAAGTGAAATATCAGCCACTGCCTTCTGGATATACTCCTGAAGATAGATAGGTGGGTTTATAGGTTAGTTTATTTGCTAAACATGCTAATTCATCTTGCGCATTCTGGTCAAAAAGCTTTAGTTATGGAATGACTTTTTTTTAATTATCCTATGGATGAAGACTTATGTTTCTTTCTTCTCATGCCAGGAAGTTAAAGGTAAGCAGCCAGAGGTGATTTGATATACTATATATAATTCAAAATACATGGTATATGCATTAATATCAAGTACGTGGTACCCCGATGAAAGGCAAATATAATTGATGCTATAATAGCCATTGATATTGCCCAAGCATCAACCACTCTACATATAGCCGATTTACACCCAATGTCTACCTACTGTCAACTTCTGACAGGTCTATCCTTTACTTTCCATTTTATTGCATTCAATAAGTTGACACTTCTATTTTCTTCAACCTATTTGTGGTTGAATCGTGACCTTCATGGGTTAATCAATATGATTGCACTTCATCGTGGGTCATAGTCATTTTCTCCAATTGTCCTGCTTATGGTGGAAGGACTGACCACACAAGTTCTAATTTTTCGTATCCTAAACTTTATGGTTTCATTTTGTAGGAATTTTCACCCCTTACCCTTCTTAAAAATTCTTTAAGCTGTCACCTTGTTTGAATATTATTTCTAATTTTCTAAAGAGTTAAATAAAAAAATCTCAAACTTTACTTAATTTTACAAGTATGGTATGAAATTTAAAAAGTCAAACTTTCAATTTTTCACATAAAATTTCATTCAGTAAAATTTCAATGCACAAAAAGAAACCAAATTACAAAAATTAACAATAACAATACCTCAATACTTAAATCATACTTGTACTCAACTAAAACAAAAAACACTAAACTTTGTAAACACAAACACAAAGGAAAAATTAATAATAACAACAAATGATTTTCTCATTTAATAATTAAAGACGTCAAGGATAAATTCAATAAACACAACTTAAGATTTTCAAACTCATAAGAATTCATGAACAAAATATCTTTCACATGCATACCATAATTAACAAGTACATCAACTAAAAAACTATTAATAAGTATGATAGACACTCACTCCACTTTTCATTCTCTCACGAATTGAAAGGTCACAAATATAATTTCGATATTCATTTTCATGGGCCTCGTCACGGGTCAAAAATATATGGCCCACAGGCCGGCGGGCCAACAGGGCCAGGCCGCGGGCCAGGCCGTGGGCCAGGGTGGGCGGGCCACGGGCAGGC
>JAOSBO010198273.1:3784-18769 GCA_027563915.1 Erythroxylum rotundifolium | reverse complement strand
TTTATTTTATGTAGTTTAAGAGTAAAATTTGTTAGAAATTAGTATTAATTGCGCTAATTAATTTTCTGAAAATAATTGATACTGCAAATTACCATTTGTTCATTGTAGGAGACTTAAGAAGAAGAGACTAAAAAAGAAGATGTAGAGTCAAGGAAAGAGCTGAATTCAAGTCAACAAGCAAACAGGTGCAATAGGAAGTTCGCTGCGGTGAAGAATGAAGAATTCCAAGTAAAACTTTCGGTAAAAGTTAGTCACAGCAAAAATTTATTCTGTTGCCATGGCAAAAGGAACCAACAATGCAGTAAAACTTTTGGGAAAAGTTCATTATGACGAACCTTTGAATACCTGAACCATTTTCAAAAAATTATCCACTATGCAACTTGACCTATAACTCATTTCTTTAAAAAAACCTACAATTTTAGGTAAAAGAAGAGCCGACACAGCATTAAAAAAAACACTCTCTCACTCTCTCAAAACCTTCGGACACTACCATCATCCACTCCTCTCCACTTCACCGTCAACTCCTCCACCGATAACTGCTACCATGGATGCTTCTAGTGGGTTTCTGGTTTTGATTCCTCTTGGAGTAATGCTTGGCTAGGCACCTCTTTCCTCTTGAAAATGTAGCAATAGCTAGAGTTCAATGGGCTTTAACGGGGAGTAGTTCATTCCATGTTTAGCTACATTATTATGAATTCCTAGGTTTAGGATTTGTAATTTGTAGTTGAATATTCTTGACTAGATTTTAGTCAAGTATTGGATATTTAATGTGTTATTGGGATTTGTTGATGTAGAACTTGGAGCTTGAATATATGAAGCCTCATATATGTTTATTTGTGATTTGGTTATTATCTTTTATCTGCCTAGTTGGTTTGATAAGGAGATGATTCTAGATCTCAAATGACTTATTGCATTAGCTTACCCATTGCACACACTAAGAGCATTCAACAAGGTTTTAATAAATGGAGTTCATTGATTGAAACCTTAAACTTAAAAAGTTCTTTAAGGTTTACCATTTTAAACTTAGTGATTCATTCCCATAAAAATTTGTTTTGACCGATGATAGCCAACGCTCATTTTTAAGAGGATGCTATTATCATTTGACCGTTGTTTTCATTTTATCGTTTTTCTATTCCCAAAATCCAAAAACACTTTTCATTACATTTTCTTACAATTCACTTACTTTTGTCCAAATTTCCCATGATTGAACCCCCCATTTCCTTGTTAATTATTTTACATATCATGACAAATAGGCTAGCTTAGTTCCATTAATCTTATTCCGATTAAGTGAAACAACTCGAGGTCGCATTCTATACTGCAATCCTTGGAATTAAAAATATTTTTGATTTGGCCTCCAAGGGTAAGAACAAAAAGGCTCGAGTTATATATCCTTAAGAAACTTTGCATACTCGGGCATACAGTTTAAGGCTTCCACTAATGACAAATTAATCTGTAGCTTCTTTAATTTCTCTAAAAACTTAGAAAACTAAGTGTCCACTTGATGTTGTTTTACCCTTTGTGGATACAGAAGTTTAGGCTTGTAGGGTAGTGGTGGTACATAAGGCCTTTCTTCTTCTTGCTCTTCTTCTATATCCTTGCCTTTCCCTTTTTCTTGGCTATCCTTGGGCACATTTGGTTCCTCCATTTTCTTACCACTTCAAAGTGTAATAGCCTTGAGTTATTCCCTTAGGTTGACCTCAATATTGCTTAGTAGAATATCTGCATTTCTAGAAGATAATGCATTAGCAAGTTGACCTACCTGGACCTCCAAGTTGTGGATGGATGAGGTATAGTTCTTCATAATCTGATTAAAGTTCATCTGCATCCTCTTTTGGCTTTCCTCTTGGCTGGCAAACATCCTCTTCTAATTTTCTTCTTGATTTGCTAGTTTGGAACCCACAATGTCCATCAATTTGTCAATTTTTCTCTTCATATATCCAATTCATTCTTACTGAAATGTAGGAGGTCCTTGCGATCTTGCTTGGCCACCTACATTTTTAGTATTCCAAAAAACTTTTGGGTGGTTTTTCCACCTCGGATTATAACTTTTCGAGTAAGGATTATTACCTCTTTGTGGTTGACCTTTGTAATTTACTTGTTTTGTATCATTGGCTCCTAACAATAAATGTTCAGCTAAGCTATAGTTTTCTTGGCCACATAGTTCACACTGTACTTGCATTGCTTTTGCTGTAGATTAAGATGCTTCTTATATATTGCTCAACTGCTTAGTAAAGGCTATGGTTTATGCCTGCAAAGGTGTAACAAAGTCAATCGAGATCATATCTTTTTGCTACTTTTCCCCTTATCTTCTCCTCTAGCTGGACCACATATAACTATTGCTCACCAATTGTTTCAAAATGTCATAAGCCATATCAATAGTCTTTCTCATCAAAGAACCTCCAGTAGCGGCATCTATGGCTCCTCTCGTGCTCTTATTCTCATCATTGTAAAATGTTTGTAATAGGAAATCCCTCAACAGGTTGTGGTAGGGACAATTTCTCTATAATTCTATAAATCTCTCCTAGGCTTCATATAGAGACTCTCCATCACTTTGTTGAAAATTTGTAATCTCCTTTACAGTCCTTAGTGTTTTAGTCAACGGAAAATATTTTGTGAGGAATGCTTGGGGTAGCTACTCCCAAGTAGTGATCTATCTTGAATTTAACAAGTTATACCTCGTCTTCGCCTAATCTTTTAAAGTGAAAGAAAATAGTCACAACTTGACGACATTGTCGGACATCCCATTAAATTGGATAGTGTCACAAATCTTTAAAAAATTTGCAATATGAGCCTTTGGATCTTCGTTAGAAAGCTTATAAAAATGCACACTATTCTGAAGTATATTGAGGAGTGTTAGTTTAATCTCAAAGTTGTTAGTTTGAATCGCTAGCCTCACAACTCTTTAAAGACTGAATCCTAGCCTCATAAAGTCCATCGATGTCCTCTCATTTCCTCCTTGCTCTCCTTTAGCCATATTTCTTTGTGTAATATCTCGACGCTTTGCTTTTCTTAACTCTCGTTCATATTTTGTGATATCAGATAACTCTTCTTCACTAATTTCTATTGATCATCGTGTGCTCCTTGTTTTTATACACCTGCAAATACACAAAGAAAAGTATGAAAAAATCTTAAATCAAAGTAATCTAAACTAAATAAGATATTAAACAAATAATCCCCGACAACAACGCCAAGAACTTATTGATTGGAAAACAACTCCTAGTTTTACACTTAAAACTGCAAGTATACATGTGGCACCCCACCCTCTTAGGGCATATTCCTGAACACGCCAACAGTATTCAAGAACATACTTAATGAGGGTGACATGCTAAAACAATCAAATAATGAAGCTCATGGATAATTTGTCATGCATCACATGCTTATTTAGAAAATCAATAAGCCTTTCTGACCCATTTTATTCAAGAACAATTTTAGTTGCAAGTGTTTTTAACACAACATCATATATTCCAGTAATCATCTAGGCCCAACACAAAAAAATTCCAATCATATAGTTATTAAACTTTTCAATTCTCATAAATACTATACAATATTTGTAGAATAAAATTTGTAAAAATACAAAATAAATACTGTAGACCTATGCAAAAACAAATGAACCT
Organism: Erythroxylum rotundifolium; assembly: GCA_027563915.1. Lineage (NCBI taxonomy): Eukaryota > Viridiplantae > Streptophyta > Magnoliopsida > Malpighiales > Erythroxylaceae > Erythroxylum > Erythroxylum rotundifolium. Next base: position 15,155 of record JAOSBO010198273.1, on the reverse strand, counting down.
GACCTCTATCTCTTACTCAAAAGCAGTGGTTAGTCTCCAGTTGGTATAACTGTATATCTCCTCTGAGCCTGAAAAATATGCTGCAAATTTGGGGGCGAGTTTTGTGAACTCAATTGAGTAACCATCCTCTATGGTTAACTCTTGTCATGCAACACAATAATTCATGTTTAATATAGTTCACATTATCTCAATTATCTTCATGTAATATCACGAAACATGTTGTTCAAAATTATCACATTTACAATTCCATACAATTAATCATTTCATTATGATCATACAGATCATATTCATCAATAAGCTTTCACACATTTCATACAATCAAAGTCTTCAAAACATTGCAATTGTTCAATTCATTCATTTCAAATGTGTATGCAATGTTTATGAGACTCAGATTCAATTATTATGTTATTGTGACCGAGTGCCTTTTTCAGTGTCCCGTATCTATATCTATCATACAAATTAAGCCATAGGCTCTTAACATAGATGTCTAATCTTTAAGCTCTTTTTTATTAGCGACTTTGATTATAACTGCTTTTATAATTCACGCATTCATAGAATAAATGCATTTCAAATTTTCAATCATCATATTCAGTCCACTACATTCACATTCACGTTTCTCATTCAATGATCTTTGGAATTGGTCCGACATTCAGCATATAGGTTAAGAACACATTTAGTCAATCACATTCGCATTCAAGGAACACTTCTAATTTTTTATTCATACATCAAAGGCCTCAAACATTTTATGTCCAGAAATCAGTACGCAACAATAGATATCAATTCAATTCAAAATTAAACAAACATTGAAGGTGAGACCATCTTAGGTTAGTCACAGTTTGTTCTAGATAGCTTATTGCCTCGAAGTTCTGGCAACGTCTGGAAGCAATTGCTCTAATTTCTCCTTTATATCATGCAACACATACATTTTTATACATTAGTACTTTGTACAATTATATAAGTACTCATTTATGCACATAATTATATATGGATTATGTACAATGTGTGCTCAATGACAATCCTAGGTACATTTCTTAATATGCTTATCATAATCAATTACCAACATCTTTCAACCATTCCTTAATATCTAATACAATTTCCTTACTTTAATCACTTCATTGATCAACCACTAGGCTCATTCAAGATCCCATTCAACCCTAATTACATTATAAGAAAGTATTGACAAGTCAAAAACTCATATATGTACATGACTTAGGATAATAATAACTTTCACTATGGATGTCGGATTAAGGTCATTCAAGTATGGTTTCGAAGAGGACTTCGAGTACTATAACTTGCATCCAGACCCTAAAGAAAGATTTTGTAGTCTAAAGGGTCAAAATTGCACATATATGTAGGTGTCCCGAGAATGTCTACCCAGTGGACATACATGTCCCTCCAAACGGACATAAATGGGGTTCGAACATTAAAATTTTAGAGAATGTCTGCCCAGCGGATGTGAAGTTTGCCCAATGGACTTTTACGACTAATTTTTAGATTTCCCACTTCTACATGTTATGTCTAACACATCTATGCATATCTTATCATTCGTACTTCAATGTCTCTTTATTCTCACATTCATTCCAATTCAAAACTTCCACAAAACACATCATACAAAATTGTTGATCATAAGCACCTAAACATAACATCAAGTTATAGTTTTCCAGTTTTTTTCACAAGATAGATTTTTAGGTCAGCTTTGTATGATCATTATGGCCTAGCAAATGAGGTATTTAGGCAACACCTTCTGCTAATCAAATGTTCCATAGTGTCTTAAGTTTCTAATGACATCAAATTAATACATTTTGGTTCAATATTAAGAAAGTTATAACAAAATTACTATAGGCTATTCTGATAACTTAACAGTGCACAGTTTTCAACTTCCAGCCAAATTTCAAGACCCTTTAGGACAGAATTCAAATTCGATTCCTGCATGAACAATGTAGCCATATGTCTTTAGTTTAATCTAGATCAAAATCCATATAATTTGGATATTAATAGATCAATATATAGCCAAAATACAAATGTACGATCATAAAAACACTGTATATAACACACTGTTAAACCTAAATTTTCAATCCAAAATTCTCTACTTTCAATTCATAAACTCATGAATGATCATCACTCAAAACTAGAACCTACTTCCATTCCAATTCAATCATTACATAACTCATAATAATAAATGCTATCAAGTTTCAAATTCCTTTACCTTCTTAACGTCAAGTTCCTTCTTCAAAGAACAAGCTAAACTAGCCTTCATGCAACCAACACACTTCCAAGCTCAAGGTTCAAATCTTAACACCAAGAAGACCATAGAACAAAAAAAATAGAATCTAACTTCCTTGATGCAATATCTTGCAAAGATGTCAAATGATGATGGTCCAAATTGAAACAAAATCTAGAAGTTTGTAAGAGTAAGAGAGAATTTCGTTATAGAGAATACAACGTCTAGAGAGAAAGCTACAGAAACGTCAAAGGTGAGCATGAGTCATCACTAGCCTAATTCTTTGAATGCAAGATGTCTTGGTTTGCAATGACCACACGTCACACATTAAAGTGTGATACTTGTCCTTCATTAAAGCAACCTACATGTCCTTATATGTGGTAGCCAAATGTCACAATTCAATTTGTTTCTTATTTTGATATTTTTATAGTCTAAAATACCCCAAATTTTTAGAAATTTCAGAAATGTCACCAAAAATGGTAAATTAATTCTAATACATACCAATTCAATTTTCAAGTCAAATAATCCACAATTCACATTTTAATCGCATTAGAATCACTTATACCTAAGAAATGTCAATGAATGCATGTACAATTATTTTAATGAATATCAACATTACCCACATGTATGAGTATGCCATATGATGCATAAAATGTACTTCTAAATTCTCAGTACACTCTCGTGTACAATATCCTAGGGTTCTAGCCTTGATTATGGGATAATGGGATGTTACAATATGGGTCGTGACTATAGTAATAAGCAAATAGCTATCCCATAAGGATTGTGCTTAGGCACAACTTAATTAGATTAATCTTTGTTTAAGAGCCAAATTTTTTATTGAATTAAACTAGAAAATTAAATTAAATTAAACAACTAACAAAACTCAATTGACAACTCAAAAATGCAGAAACTCGGAATTCAAGATTTTCACAACTAGAGATCATTTTTTCCCTATCTTGTCTCCCTCCTATTTTGGTAATTAAATCGTGCCTCACCTAAGATTTCCTAATGTATTAAATACCCTATCTCAAGGTGTAATTAATTTTCCATAGCCAAATTAAATGGAGATGATTAAGCAATCTCTTAATTTACAAAATCAATCTACCAATTCAACTAGTGATTAAGTTATCCTAGGTGATCAATTAAATTAGTCAAGATCTTTATTTTGACTAATCAATTAACTCAATGAATGTAGGTATATAGAATGCCAACTCTTGTTATACAACTCTACATAAATAACCCAATTCAATCTCTCAATATATTACAAGGTATATATATATGTTCAACATTCATTAAAAACATCTATCATTCAAACCAAAAAATTAGGAGTTTAACAAGAAGTCCAAAAGTAATATCTATAATTAAAATAGCTACTCATGATGTTCATAACATCCCTAACCATCAAATAATCCATCATAGAAATTCTAGAAGAGAAAAAATGAAAATAAATTAAATGAATAAAACTCCTCCGCTTTTTGGCCCTAATCTGGAAAATCCAGCATTAGTATGCTCTTTTCTTAATTGTGAATGAAGAACCTTGAATCTCTACCTCTCCCAAAGCTCTACACCTATTTTTTTACTCAAGGAGGTAAGTCTCACACGAAGCTCTCTCGTCCATAGGGGTTTTTCAACCTTTTATAGTCCGAAAAACCTAAAGATAAGTGAACCTTGTGTACATCTTCGGGTTAGACATCCCATAATCATGCGAATTGGCATGAAACCCATGATTGTGGGTTCTTGCATTATAATCCTTCCTCTTCTCCTCTCTAGGTCTCTAGCTCAATTGTAAATGTGTCCAACCTCCATTCCTACATAAAAATGATCAATTCTTACCATAAATCATTATTAAACATAGGCGAACACAATGAAGATCAAATTAAACAAAAACATACAAAATAAATCCTCAAACACAACAAGAATAATCTATTAAGCAAGAAACACATGTTAAATACTTAGAAAAACACACACTAATGCACAACTATCAAGGCACAATTCAATTAACAAAATAGGAGGGAGATAAGATAGGGAAAAGGTGATCTCTAGTTGTTAAAATCTTGAATTCCAAGTTTCCATATTTTTGTGTTTTCATTTTTGCATTGTTAATTGTTTAATTTAATTTAATTTTCTAGTTTCTATCAATTTAAAATTTTGGTTCTTAAACAAAGTTTAATCGGAATTAAGTGGTGCCTAAGCGAAATTGTTATAGGATTAATTTCTACTTTTTACTATAAGTTATGACCTATATACTTGCGGTTTGAGCATAAAACTAGTAGTATGTTTTTCAATCAACAACTCACAATATGATGGACAACATATGGTGTCAAAGATACTAAAATGAATGACCTTGCCATCAAACTCCATGGTCAACACCCCATTGTGCACATCGATTTTTATCAAAGATGTCTTCAAAAATGCGCTACCTAACAAAATTGTCAAAGGGCTTGAAAATCCCTCATCCTACATATCTAACACATAAAAGTCTGTATGTGAAACAAGCTCATTAACTTGCATAAAAACATCCTCAATAACCCCCTTAAGGTAGGGGCTAGATCTATCAACAAATTGAATGATAACACAGGTATCCTTTAATGAACCAAGATTAAGGATTTTAAAAATAGATGAAGGAATAACATTGATCGAATCTCTTAAATCTAACATACATCTTTCATACCTCAGGTTACCGATCTTATAAGGAATGGTAAAAATATCTAGATGCTTACACTTGGGGTATAGCTTCCTTTGTAAGACTACTAACACATTACTCCCAACACTAATCTTCTCATCTCTCCTAAGCTTCCACTTATTGGTGCACAGCTCCTTCAAAAATTTAGTATATCGTGGAACTTGCTTAATTGTTTCCAAAAGAGGGATATTGACTTCTACCTTGCGAAAGACCTCCCATATTTACTTTTCCATCTCCTGTTGCTTATTCTTTGCTAATCTGCTTGGAAATGGAATAGGAGGTGAATCATTAACAATAGGGTATGAAGTACTTACCTGAAGATGGTGATCCTCCTTCTTTGTTAGCTCAGTTTCTTCTTCTTCTTCTTTCTCCTTCCCAGTCCTTGGCTTTTATACCTTCTTTCCATTTCTCAAGGAAATGTTGCAAGCATCTTCTCCTAGGTTCCTTTTACGTTAACTAGGCAACCTTATGGAACTTTGGACCTGTAGCTTCCCTGCAACATTAGCTAGCCAACTGACATAATTTTCCAAATTCTTTAAACTACTCCTTACTTCCTAATGAAAATAAAGAGTGTTAGTCTCTAAACTGTTAACAATTTCCTCTAAGGACATACCTCTAGCTTGTTGTTATTATGGTGGTTGTAGAGGCAGTGACCATGGCTAAAATTATGGTTAATTTTTATGGAAAACTGATGATGCATGGAATCCTTATTGCTACTATTGATAATTTAGTTGGCGTGCATTAGAACTGCTTCCTTGCATTGGGTTTCCATATATGAAGTTGAGACGATCCTTCCTACCTAGATTGTAAGTAGGGGCCAAAAGGTTCTTATCTGCATGGAAAAGAAGCTCATTAACCTGCATAAAAACATCCTCAATAACCCCCTCAAGGTAGGCGCAAGATCTATCAGCAAATTGAATGATAACATAGGTATCCTTTAATGAACAAAGATTAAGGGTTTTAAAAATATATGAAGGTATAGCATTGATCGAATCTCCTAAATCTAAAAAACATCTTTCATACCTCAAGTTACCGATCTTATAAGGAATGGTAAAAATATTTTAATCCTTTCACTTGGGGTATAGCTTCCTTTGTAAGACTACTGACACATTACTCCCCACACTAATCTTCTCATCTCCCCTAAGCTTCTGCTTGTTGGTGCACAACCCCTTCACAAATTTAGTATATCTTGGAACTTACTTAATTGTTTCCAAAAGATGAATATTAAATTCTACTTTGTGAAAGACCTCCCATATTTCCTTTTCCATTTCCTGTTGCTTATTCTTTGCTAATCTGCTTGGAAATGGAGTAGGAGGTGAATCATTAACAATAGGGTATGAAGTACTTACCTGAAGATGGTGATCCTCCTTCGTTGTTAACTCAGTTTCTGCCTTTTCTTCTTTCTCCTTTCCCTTCCTCGGCTCTTATACCTCCTTTCCATTTCTCAAGGAAATCTTGCCAGCGTCTTCTCCTAGGTTCCTTTTAGGTTAACTAGGCAACCTTGTGGAACTTTGGACTTGTAGCTTCCCTACAACATTAGTTAGCCAACTGACCTAATTTTTCAAATTCTTCAAACCACTCCTCACTTCCTAATGAAATTAAAAAGTGTTAGTCTCTAAACTGTTAACAATTTCCTCTAAGGACATACCTCTAGCTTGTTGTTATTATGGTGGTTGTAGAGGTGGTGGCCATGGCTAAAATTATGGTTGATTTTGATGGAAACTTGATGGTGCATGGAATCCTTATTGCTGCTATTGATAATTCGGTTAGCGTGCAATAGAATTGCTTCCTTGCTTTGGGTTTCCATATATGAAGTTGAGATGATCCTTCCAACCTAGATTGTAAGTAGGGGGAAAAAGGTTCATACCTTTGTTGTTGTCCTTGGAACTGTATTAACGTAGTGTTCATCCTAAAATGAAGGGCAAGCATCTGTAGGATGGTTAGCTACTGCAAAAATACCACATACCTTAGTAGGTCCCTTTCCTATAACTACTTGTTGTACTAACGAAGTCAAATTTGCGACTTACTGCTCTATCTTTGAAATGGGGACCTCCTTACCTACTTTGTTGAGAAGGAAGTATTGCTATAATTGGCCCAATACAGGGAGTTTGTTGCTATTGTTGCTATTAAGTTCCTAGCATCCTTCAATGTCCTGTCCACCAAGGCTCTACCACTCACAGCCTCTATCATATTCCTGTCTAAAGTAAGTTTTAATTCATATTTCACCAAACTTGGTTTTTTCATGCATACCTCTTGAAGCCTTATACTAATCCTACTAGCTCTTTGAGAATTGCCTCTTTAAGTCCTTCATCCTCTACTAAGTAATTGTTAAAGAAACATTGGGATCTCTTTGAAAAAGCCTTAGTCAAGTTCAATATGATAATTAGCATGTGACTAGAAAATGAATGATTCTCAAAAGTATTTTTATGTCAATGAATTTTTTTAATAAACCACTACTTTATTTGTTATTCTAGGTAAAAGAAGTTGCCTTCTGTCCTCAAGTCAATGATTTTTATAGTTTTCATACAATTCCTAACGTCCTTGGTAAAGTTTCTCATAAAATAATTTCTATTAGATTCAAATAAAAATATTGTACTCTTAAAACCTCTAGTGAGTATCGATAATGAAACTATGTTATGAAGATTCTTTAATTTATTCCATAGTGCCACCTTTGGTATATGTAGTTGGATCCATACATGATATATGAAAGAAAGGAATATATGTGTAGTTGGATCCATATATCATAGAAGTAACTGCATATATGTGTTGGTCTAATTGTCCAAAATTTTGAATGTAGTTCTCTTATAATCATATTCTACAATAATGTGACCATAATGATGAAAATCATGGTTTGTGATTATCCTTCAGTGGTTCCCTAAGATGAGAGCTTATTGTTACTTCTTTCCCTCTTAAGTTTTATCCCCAAAATACTTATCAACATAAGTTTTATTTCCTTTATATCGTCTTTAAGCATTAAAAGCTTTTTAGGGAAATTAATATCACTTATACTTTAAATAAGGAGGGGCGTACCTACTTAAGTTGGCTCCTTGGGCCTTTACTCTTACTTATCGTCCTTAACTTTATTTATGTATCTGGATTGGACACTTGTGCTTTTGTATTATCTCCTCCTCTTAAGTAACCTAAGGTTCTTCCTGAGGGCCATTATCATTTTTTGAATTCCTTTCAAAAGTAGATATATTATTTGAAGATTACATGTTAGATTTGGCACAGTTAGTGGCCTCCCTTTGAACATTTGGCTACATATTGTCACCACTTCCTCAAATTCTAATCTCATGAGTTCTGGGTAATCTCCCCTTTGAAAATTTTTCTTATTAGTTTCTAGATTTTTCCTTGCATAGTCATGTATGGCCTCTACTGGTATGTAACACACACCGAATCTTTATATACAGAATCATCAAGGTTGAGCTTTAATAGAGGAATATTATCTAGTGGTTCCTTTTTCATTTCCATCACTGCATATAACATTGTATAACATATTCTTTGAAAGGATACTTAAGCTTCTTCCATTCTAATAGGCTATGCTATATATCTATATAAGGCCCCTAGTGGACCAATATTCCAAAGGTATATTATAAATAATGATTCGAAGAGGGAACCTAGTTTACTAAACAAAATCAAGCTTCATACAGAGCTGAAAATATAGGCTTATTATTGAAATGCCAATGGCCTAACTCGATGGTGTTTTATGCTTCAAATTTGGTGTTAAACATAAAGAATAATAAGTTTTCCTTACTAAGTAGAATGTCCTTCAAATCTTAAGCTTTCTAGAGTTGTATACCTATTTGTAGATAAGTGGAAAGGCTTGCATTCTCTCCATAAAGAATCTTACCAAAGTAGGCGCCCATTTGTTTATATTGTCTCTAAAATCTCCAAAGGTGATAAACGTAAAAGAGGAAAAGATAAAAAAGTCTATCTAGAAAATCATGACACAACCACCCTCCCTATTTTTACTGTCCAGTTCCTTCCCCTTCTTCTCCTTTTTTTCTCTTCCTTTTTCTCACTAAAACATTAGTCTACTAAAGTTTCTTCAAGTTAACGAAAGATTAAAATATTTAGAGGTTGAAACTTAGTGATTAAAGTTTGGGTCACATTTTAGAGAGAGACTGAAAGAAAAGAGGGGAAATTAAACTCCCTCTTACTTTCTTCAATCTTTGAGTAGGTAACCACTCTTTCCAATGTTATTCAAGTTGTCAAGAATGTTTTAAAAAGTTCTATAATTTTTATTTAATATATTATATATACTCTATATAGAGAAAATTAGAAAATTTAAGGATTTTTAAATTATTTGAAAAAAATTGATACTTGAATATGAGTTACATAAATGTAATATATGAATTAAAAATAAATATGAAAATTTTTGAAGAAGGTTCAAAAGTTGGGTCTATTGATAGGGGGAGAATTTGAAAGAATTACATAAATGTAATTCGAGTTTATTAAAGAGGGAATAATTTAATAGTTTATTATCTAAAATAAAAAGGATGATAAGGGTAAAAAAGGAAAGAGACAAACAAGATGTCTTGAAAAATTAAGACACGTAACCCTACCCTCGATATTTTTACTTTCTCATTTCTATTGCTCCTTATTGTCTTTGTATTCTCTCTTTTTCTTTTTATTATTTTTAAGTTGGTATCCACTCTTTCTAAGATTTTTTCAGTAGTTAAGCATGTTTTGAAAAAGTTATTGTATTATTATTTTATTTATGGGTTTTATATAAAATCTTAAGTAGAAAAAACTAAGAATTTTAAGGATTTTGATTATTTAAGTTAAATTAATTCTTAAATATATTGAGATGAGAGGACAGAAAATTATTTTTTGATGACCATTTATACTTTTTAAGTGACTTATTAATGCTTAATTTTAAAGTAAATATTATTTTTTAGATTATATATTTAGACTACTTCCTCTAATGATTGGTAAAGTATGCCTATCACCTTATTTAAATATAAGTAGGAGTAACTTATCTTTCATTCTTTTTTGATTATTGACTCATGAATTGTGTTTCTACCTTCTTATTTTAGATCTTAAGAATTTTTATTTTTATTTTTACTTCATATACTTCATACTTTTATACTTGTTCAAAGGGTGAATAATACACCTTGTGCTCTAACTCCACTAGTAAATGACAAACCTTACCATGAAATAATAGATAGGTATGGTGCCAATGGTGTTCATAAAGGTTGTCTGGTAGCCAAAACTGCATCATCTTAGTTGTCCAATCTTTTCTTAAACTATCTAAATTCTTCTCTAAAACTTGTGAGATTTTGATGTTTGTAAGATAATTTATTCCAATCTAACATAGGAACACTTTGAACGAATTTTAATAAGGTACTTATCTTCCAAGGTAATATGCCTCTAACAAACTTACATTTATTAAGTTCCTTAACTAACTACAGAGTCTTTACTGTAGTCAATATTCCAAATTTTAGTCTTGTGGTAGGTATCTATTGAAATATCTTGAGCAAGGCATTCATGTATTTGCTCCATGTATAGGTAGCCAAATTCATTACATTAACTAGTGAAATGCCATAATTACGACAATTAGATCATTAGTATGGAGCATAGTAGAAGCATGAGAATGAACATAGTTTTGCTGTGCTAATGATCTTTTTGCTTGTACAATTAAAGATTTTCATTGAAACTTATGGTTGAGTGGTGCAATGATTGTAAGTTGCTAACTTATTTCTGTAACCCCTGAGAATACCAATTTTATACTTATTTTGTTAAGATGGTTGATTGTATAAAATGATGTTTGTAGGCAATATTTTGACAGAATCTTTAGGTGTAGCTACAAAGTAATCCCTTTTTTTTAATTCATATTTTTTGTTGCACTTGTAACAGAAAAAAGAAAAAGTCTTTCTCTCCTGTGCTCATTAAAATGGGGTTTGACATGAAAGGATCTTGGAGGAGGATAAAAATAACAAGATCCTTGAAGCTTGAAGTCCCCTATGGTCTAGTTGTTTTATGTAAGAGGGAGTGAACAGTTTTTAGAGAGAGAAAGGTTGTGTTAAGAGAGACGCAGTGAAGGGTAAGCTTTTAAATTTTGTTGTTTCCTAGTTTTTGAGGGCTTACTTCTCTATTTATTGGTGCTCAGTTGCAAGTTGTTTGCTGTTTTTCTCATCTTTCTCACTTGCATTTTTGGTTTTAGGTTTTTAGGTTGCCTGTATTTTGAAATTACTCAGATTAAGGTGGCTTACTGATGACTTTTTTTTTGGCATGTGTTTAAGAATGCACCTCTATTTGATCAAATTAAGCTGGCGTTTTGCCTTGCTCAATATTTTTGTAGCTTCTGTATTCAACTTATAATGCTAATTGAGGATCTTTCAGGAGAATGAGGGATCTTTTTATCATGTACTTAAGATTTTGTTCTCTCTTTGTTTATAAGATCTAGATTTCCCTGATTAAGCATTAGTTCCTCTTTTTGTCTTAACACTAAATTTTGTTTCGAC